>JASAMX010028218.1:0-37066 GCA_030248175.1 Microlaimidae sp. YZB2_3
ATTATTATAATAATATTTTTCATAAGTGACGCTCTCAAAGCTCCTAGCTCTACAGCAAACCCTCGGAGTTCTCAAGCCGAAGCTCCGCGCTATTTTTGTAATAACTTCATAAATAATTAAAGAGTGATGCCATGAATTATTTGTCAAAATTTTTGGAAAATTAAATTTCTTTCAAAACTTATTTAAAACGCTAGGAATAGTCTCAAACCTGGTGATAACTTTATACGATTTTTAAGTTTAAAACCGCTCGTTTGAGCTCCGGAAAATGGTGGAGCTCCGGAGATTCCTCTGTTTTGAATAGGTGGAACATGATAATAAGGGGTGGAAACACCATATTTCTAATAAATGTGTGATTTATTTACGAATATTTAAAAAAAATTTGTTTTATACTTTCCTGGTTTTAAATTTTTAAAATTTTGTATTATGTTATTTCATTTAAAATAACGTCTTTTTTTAAATTTTGTTATGGCCTTAGCCAGATTTTTTCCTATGAGTGTACAACTCAATGTATTCCTTTTTTTTAAAATTATTTTTGCCGTTTTGGGAAAACGAGCAATCTTTAGAATATTTTTGTCTCAGATTTTTAAACAACAACAATATACTTTTTAAAAGCAAGCCTACATTCCCACGATCGTTTTATATAATTTTAAACCAGACCATTGATTATATTTATATGTAAGTTTCAGACATTTAAACAACCGGACATGTAGGATATGCTATGTGTTTGTGCGTTTTTAACAAGTATAAAAAAAAATTTCTGTCGAAATATGCGTATATCTGTTGTGGCATTTTAACTCGAGTTATTCATACGTAGAGCGGATACTGCACGAATAACCTAATAAATGACTTATATGATACATTATTAAGGACTTAAGTTATAGTTTTTTCGGCTGTTTTAAATTTTTTTTGCACAAACTTTAGAAACTTACGAATGTCAATAATTATTTTTAAAAATTAAAAAACAAGTAATTAAACAGTCATCTAAACAGTGGTAGTTAAATACTTAATTTTTTTACTCATTTTATTATCTTTTTTTAGAAAAATAATATTTTACCACAGCAAGAATACATCAAAATAATTAATTTGAAAAATTGGGAAATCAAGAAACTCTATACTGGATATCTGTAGATCCCAGTAACATACATGCATAAACATTTTATTTTTAAATTAAAACAAAGAATTTATACATATGCATTTCATTAGGACCCACATATATATATTGTATATTTTGTTTTCCGTTTTTCATTTTTACTTTTTCCAAAGCAAAACGTGTTAAGGGAACTAAAATTAAAATTGGATACCAATATAAAAAAACAAATAAATTTATTTGATAACGAAATTTATTCATATTATCTACGAAATATCTTTATATTTATAAATCGAATAAGTTGATAATTGGCGAAATTTAACTCTAGATTTAAAGAATGTTAGTCTTGAAGAATGGTATTTTAAACAAACGTCTTTTTTGAACTTTAATTACATGCCTCTACTCATCATTTTTTGGTCGAAATATACAACATGGGTTAAAACTCATCTTTTTATTTTAAATTCTTAGAGCATTTTCAAAGCTTTAATACCACTTTTTTTAAATTATAAAAATTTTTTTTTAAATTTTAATAGGTAAAATTAATATTTTAATAGGTTAATTTTAATAGGTAAATAAAAAGGTAAAACAATTATATTGCGATTACAGGCGAATACGTTTGCTTTTTAATTTGTTTCAAGTTGCTAGTTTTAGTCATTTTAATCAATGTGCGCAACTTTCGTCTTCTACATGACGTCTTTCAACTAGTGTTAGAAAAAGTATTGCTTTTCGATTTTTTTAAGTAAAAGCAAAAGCAATTTGGAAAAATTTAGTTTACGTAAGGTAGGAATAAAAGTATTTTTTGATTTTTTTAACTCTTTGGAATTCCTACTGCTGCAAATCTGCAGAACGGATTAATTAAATCTGCTCCTTGTTAAACTTGGCGACGAAGATGACGATGAGGCGGAGTTGAACATTTTGTTCTAATGATCAGATGGCAAAACTAGTATTTCATAGTGCATAGTCTATGCATAGTTTAATTCTGTTGTATCATCATTTCATTTTTCTTTTTTTTTCAACAAAATCATCGACAAAATTATCAAATTTGCGATTTAATCGCCGCCAACATAAACTAATTTAAGTTAAGTAAAACTAAAAGTAACTTTTAAAATTTTATATAAATAAAATAAAAGTAAAAGTAAGACCTATTTTTTTTAAGTAAAAATAAGAGTAAAACCATAATAAAAGTAATTTTGAAACGGAGCAAAACACCGATTCTCGGTACTCCAGAGCTTCACTCCAAAGTGTTTGAATATATTTAGGGTACGTGACTTAAGTTTGGCCGGGACTTAGGGTTCTGCCGCAAATTTAGGATGTCAGAAAATTGGCTTGTTTTTAAAACACAAATAAACTAGAACAAAAGTAACAGGATGTATGTTTAATAAAGTGTTTTTGCTAAGTTTTTTATTCGTGTATATTCTGAATTATCAACATTTTCATAGAAGTGCATTTTTTTGATTTTTGAAATTTTACAAAATGTTGTACAAAAAAGTGCATTTTTGTGATTTTTTCCTCGATGTTTGAACTCCATCAAATTTAAAACGAGGCAAAATATAACATTAAAATTTTTATTTAGTGCTTAGTGTTGTTAATTTTCATTTTTTTATGATTTCTTCAAAAGAAGTTTGCCATGCATTATACTAAATGCTCGTTTTCAGATTACAGTAAGTTCGGCCAGCTTTCGTTTTGAGAGAAGTGAAAAACCTTCCGTTCTTTTATAGAATTTTCTTTTAGCCAACCACCTGAGAATCGATCAAATCTTGTTGTACTGTACTGTGTTAATAAAAATTTGTTTGCGCGTTTGATTTATAGACAGTTATAAGGATTAAAATTAAATTAAATTGAAAATTTTACTTTAAAAATTATATAATATAATTTTTAAAATTTAAAATTTTATTTTTTAAAGTTGTTTTCTTTTGTATTTTTTGGTTTTAATTTTATGCCCACGTGTTTTAAATATCACTATTTTTTTGACACAAAAAAATAAATTGAGACGGAAAACAAAAAATATATCATCTTCTACTTAAAGGTGCGGTATATTAAAATGGGAGTTTTTTATTCGCTTGGTTTTTGGTATCAATCGATGCGTCAGGTTTCACCAAGTAAAAAATTGTATTACAAAAAAACTAATTATCAGCGGTTGTCAAGATATTAGCAAGAATATCGGTTGGTTATTCCAGATATTTTTTTGTTTTTTACCAAACACCAGTACCTGATGTGGCTGGTGTGTTTCGTTTCGCTTACGTTGGACTCTGCAAACGCATTCTTTCTCGTAAAAATTTAGATGTATTTAAGATAATTTATATGCAAATTTTGCTATGAAAAATAGGCAAAGTTTTTAATTATACTAATTTCTGTGTTTTTTAATTATTACTAGCTTTGAAAAATGCTCTAAGAAAAGAGCAGGAAAAAGGGGCGATTTTTCCCCGGGCGTATGTTTAGACAGAAAAGATGTAGACTAGTCTGAGATGGACATTATGTGGACTATAGGAAATTTGCATTTGGTTTGGCCAGCTGCTAACTAAATAAAAATTTTTACGATATGATAATGATTTGTTTATACATTGATCTAATCACACAGCACTGTTGCATTTTTTTAGTTTGATGAAATGTCAATTGAAAAAATCATACTCACAGCAATCTTTGACAAACGCGAAATCGCCACTTTTTCAATTAGAAGGTTATATTTGTATGTGTAAGAAACAACTATAAATTTGAAAAAGTGGCGATTTCGCGATTGTCAAAGATTGCTGTGAGTATGATTTTTTCAATTGACATTTCATCAAACTAAAAAAAAATGCAACAGTGCTGTGTGATTAGATCAATGTATAAACAAATCATTACCATATCGTAAAAATTTTTATTTAGTTAGCAGCTGGTGCAAATTTCCTATAGTCCACATAATGTCCATTTCAGACTAGTCTACATCTTTTCTGTCTAAACATACGCCCGGGGAAAAATCGCCCCTTTTTCCTGCTCTATTCTTAGAGCATTTTTCAAAGCTAGTCTACCACTTTTTTTGAATTAAATTAAAAAATAGCCTAATAAACTATAGTTTTAGCTGCGCAATGACACATGTTTATAATCATTCCGTTGCCGAGATAAAATAAAAAATAATAATAATAAGAAGAAGAATTTAAATTATAAAATTAACCCACGTTGTTTAATTATAGTTAGTGCGGTGCAGTTGCGCTCCAGACAAAGTTTACCTACGTTCTCTAAATATAGTTGGCGCGATGCCGTGCGCCAATGATTGCAATTATAATTTTTAAAGTAAAAATAATGATAATAATAATAAGATGATAAACATGAATAACAAAATTTACTTACGTTCTCTAAGTGTAGTTAGCGCGGTGCCGTGGGTTAAATTGCAGTTGGCACCCCGCACCACCGATGATTACCGGCGCGTGGCGCTCCAGCGCCATCACGCTTATTATTATTTTTTAATAAATAAAACTTTGAATTAATTTTGTCATCAGTAATGCAAGAATTAAAAAAGTACTCTGTTGTTTTTGCCGTTTTCCGCGCGGTTAAAGCAGATGGCGCTGGGAACTGGTGCCGTTTCTGCCACAAATTAAAACCCTTCTGCTATTTTCGTGCGGTTTTTATGAGGGGATGTTGATTGCCTGCTCTGTACAATCCTTTTTGTTGTCAAAAGGCTGTTATTGTGCGGTTGGGAGTTTTTATTTGTCTATTTTTCAATTTTTTTATTTTGATCAATAAATCGATAACAAGGACCTAAATGAAAAAAGTGCTTCCTAAAAAATTGCGTAATTCTTTCTTCTTTCTAATGAGCCCATGTTTATTTTTGATCAATCAGTAACGAATGAGGAATATCGTTTTTAAGAATGGAGCGTTGGAATAATAATAATAATAATAATAATAATAAGAAGAAGAAGAAGAAGAAGAAGGTTCTGAATTTCAAAATTTACCCACGTTCTCTAATTATGGTTGGCGCGGCGTCACGGGGCTAAATCGCCCCGTGGCGCTCCCGCGCCACCCATGATATTTTATTTGTAATGCTTTATTCTAAATAACCGATTTGATGTATTTTGAGTTCAGTTCAATCTTGGCACCTTGGCATCTTGGCACCTTTTTTAATCGCTCACCGGGCGTACATATTTACTATTGTTTGGTGGAAAAAAATTGAAAAATAGCCAAGCACTCTTCTTGCTAATATCTCGACTATCGCTGAAAATTAATTCTTTTTGTAATACAATTTTTTATTCAGTGAAACCTGGCGCATCAACTGATACCAAAAACCCAGCGAAAAAAAACCACCATGATTTAGTATACCACACTTTTAATGCTTAAAATTTATTAAGCAAAGCGTAAAAAACATCTGCAATCAAAGATCATAGAAAGAAAATGCGTGAGCAATAATATAAAAATGAATTACACATCGAGCTAGTCTATATTTGGTAAAGACAACTATTTTTTAACATTATTTCGGAAACTAAAGCTTTATGCATTTTGTTCTTAAAAACAAAATTTTTGGTGAATATCTCTAGTCTGCAAATTTTGAATGTGCCAAAAAATCAAGATTATCCATGCCTCCACAAAACCCAGAATACCCTAAATCCGAAATCTCCTTAGATTTTCTTAAGAGCAAAGAATACGAATGTAACTCAAAGTTTCAAAATTTTTTGTGGTTATAATACCTTTTCATTAATGCACACTTCTTCTCAGTGTTTTATATTCTCGTTTCAGAAAACACGGTTTCTTATTATAATATTTTTTTAGAAAACCGATAAATGATGAAAAATGTAAGCTCTTTAGCTTTAATTTCAGGGTTTCTTACCGTGAGAAGCTCTCTTCCCACAGGCCCCCCTTTAGGGTTATTACTTTCTTTGACTCAAAAGCCCTTCAGACTACCTTCGTCCTGAAATAAAAATCCTGTGCACGGCACTAAATGGTACTATCAAAAATATATAATATACCGAAAAATGTGCAACTCCTATATAAAAAAAGTACAGAAAAGGTGGCCTTTATAATGAGCCTCTCCATTTAAATGACACTCTCCACTATAATGGCATAGTAGCCATTTTAATTCGGCGAGTTAAAATGGAGAGGAAGCTATTATAATAGCCATTTATTGACTTAATTTCACTTCATATATACTCACAAGTCTAATACTGTCCGGGCCGCACGAGTTTCTGCGTGTTGGACAGTATTAAACCAACACGGGGAAACTCGTGCGGCCCGGACAGGATTCTAGGACACGAGGGTACTGGACACGAGGGTACTGGACACCAGGGTACTGAGCAAAGAAAAAATACGTTTGCCACAAATATGTAAATTTTTTAAGCTGAATGAGCTGAACTAAATTTTAATCATAAGTCGGTTCGTTTTTAATTATAAATAACAATTTGCTTGCTTTAATATACTGCAATTTAATAATAAAAAAACTTCGTGTATTGTTTAAAAACATCTTAATAATTGAACGAAATTTTTAAAGGTCATTTTACACACAATTTATACAACGGACTTTTAATAAAAACAATATAAATGTTTAAAACTTTCTCCAAAGCTCTGGAGCTTCGAATCAAAACCCTGCCTTTGCAAAACAAAATACAGAATTAATATTAAACAATCATGAGTGGAATGAGAACACCAAAGAAGTTATTTAATTACTGTTTTTTTTTTCTAAAATATATACTCGTATGAAAATACGAAGCGAATTGCACAGTTTTTTGCTGTCATTTTTTTTATTTAGACTTTTTTCATCGACTATTGATTAAATTAATTGATTTTTTTTGATAAATCTTTAGAAAAATAACTTCCGCAAAAATAGATTTCAGTAGTAGAACTGTAAAAAATATCCTTTTGGCTTTTTAAGTCCACTCTAGCTTAGAGAAATCACTTGAAAACATGTTGACCATTTAAAACAAGACAAACAAAATGTGCTTTTAAAACCCAAAAACATACAATTGTTGGATTTTTCATGTATGATATTTTATGCAATTACATTTAAGTATAAAGTAGTGAGTAAAATAATCTAACAACAGATTTTTGGGAGTCTTTAAAGCCCACTATTGCACAGTAAACTTTATTTTCCTAAGCCTAAGCAAAACCCAAAAAATAAACCAAACTTTCTGATAATATTATAATAATAGTGCTTTTAAAAAATACCGAATAATTTAGTTTTAAAAAAGGCAAGCAATTGTTTTTTGGAAAATGTTTTACTAAAATGTTCTTGTAACCTTATTAATACAAGAATTATTTGCAATTATTTTTGCAATTATTTTTTTCCGAAGGCATTATTAAAAATTCATTTTTCTACACACCACGAAAATAACCACAAAAATGTTTTGACAGCACAATCAAAGCATAACAGCAACCTTGTCAGCATGTTTATGTTTATGTTTATTATCTTTCAAGTCGTCTCATAGCTTCTCAGCATTTTTAAAGCTAGTTATTATTTTTTTTTAAATGCACAAAAATGTAGACAAATAACACGAAAATCTTTGAACGTTATGAAATTATTATTTTTGTTTTATGTCTTCTCAATAATTTTTTCTTATAATCTTACCTTTTATAAGTCAGTTAAACAAAATAAATGATTATTAAGTAAGACAAACTATTGTTATGCAATATGTTTATCCCGTTTTTATGCGGGAAAGTTATGTTTTTTGCTCGTCAGTATACCCTCGTGTCCAGTACCCTCGTGTCCCCCCCGTGCATAATGAATCGATTTTGCTGCGAGGTTGTGGTGAACGCAATTTTTTTAAGTCCATTACCTTCGTGTCCAGTACCCTCGTGTCCAGTACCCTCGTGTCCAGTACCCTCGTGTCCAGTACCCTCGTGTCCCGTTCCCCCCCGGACAGTATTAGACTTGTGAGTATATATGAAGTGAAATTAAGTAAATAAATGGCTATTATAATCAAAAATATATAATATACCGAAAAATGTGCAACTCCTATATAAAAAAAGTACAGAAAAGGTGGCCTTTATAATGAGCCTCTCCATTTAAATGACACTCTCCACTATAATGGCATAGTAGCCATTTTAATTCGGCGAGTTAAAATGGAGAGGAAGCTATTATAATAGCCATTTATTGACTTAATTTCACTTCATATATACTCACAAGTCTAATACTGTCCGGGCCGCACGAGTTTCTGCGTGTTGGACAGTATTAAACCAACACGCAGAAACTCGTGCAGCCCCGACAGTATTAGACTTGTGACTGTGAGTATATATGAAGTGAAATCAAAAATATATAATATACCGAAAAATGAGCAACTCCTATATAAAAAAAGTACAGAAAAGGTGGCCTTTATAATGAGCCTCTCCATTTAAATGACATTTTCACTATAATGGCATAGTAGCCATTTTAATTCGGCGAGTTAAAAATGAGAGGAAGCTATTATAATAGCCATTTATCGACTTAATTTCACTTCATACTCTCTAAACAGAAATAATAGTTTTAAAGTTATTACTTCATTGTTTTTGGAAAAAGGAGCCGGTAAAGTACTTCATGGTTTTTTGAAGCAAGTTTATAATTTTACGGACGTACAAAAATATTAACGGCTTCTTACTAAAGCTTTTTTATTAATAAAAAAGCTATATTTACTATTATTTTGTATTTTTATATTTCCGTATCAGTATAAACTCACTACGAAAAACAATGAACTACTTTACCGGCTCCTTTTTTTAAAAACAATGAACTAATAACTTTAAAACTATTATTTCTGTTTAGAGAGTATATACTCACAAGTGTAATACTGTCCGGGCCGCACGAGTTTTGCCGTGTTGGTTTAATACTGTCCAACACGCAGAAACTCGTGCGGCCCGGACAGTATTAGACTTGTGAGTATATATGAAGTGAAATTAAGTCAATAAATGGCTATTATAATAGCTTCCTCTCCATTTTAACTCGCCGAATTAAAATGGCTACTATGCCATTATAGTGGAGAGTGTCATTTAAATGGAGAGGCTCATTATAAAGGCCACCTTTTCTGTACTTTTTTATATAGGAGTTGCACATTTTTCGGTATATTATATATTTTTGGTGAAATTAAGTCAATAAATGGCTATTATAATAGCTTCCTCTCCATTTTAACTCGCCGAATTAAAATGGCTACTATGCCATTATAGTGGAGAGTGTCATTTAAATGGAGAGGCTCATTATAAAGGCCACCTTTTCTGTACTTTTTTTATATAGGAGTTGCACATTTTTCGGTATATTATATATTTTTGTTATAATGGCTTCCTCTCCATTTTAACTCGCCGAATTAAAATGGCTACTATGCCATTATAGTGGAGAGTGTCATTTAAATGGAGAGGCTCATTATAAAGGCCACCTTTTCAGTACTTTTTTTATATAGGAGTTGCACATTTTTCGGTATATTATATATTTTTGGTACTATCAGGTGTATCTATCTCCTTATAGTGTAATCTAACTCTCAGGTTGTTGAAAAAATGTTAGGTTATTTTCCTTGCGGAGGGATGCAGTCTTCCAATAAACATAGTAAACATATGTCGTAAGTGGTTATCCAACCCACCACATACCATGTTATGTAGTTACATTCCTTTAAAAACTTGTTTAAGTTTATTAAAACACAGTAAAAATGTCAGGTTATTTTTTGGCGGAGGGATGCAATCACTAAGTAAAAATCGTAAACTTCAGGGTTATACCGGTAACACGAACTTAGATCCAAACGAACTTAGATCCAGAACAAAAACACGAACTTAGATCCAAAGACCCGAACTTAGATCCAAATTTTCGTTTACGTTTTTCTTTTACGTTATTTACTTTTAAAAAATGATTTTAAATGTGACTAAAAAACATTGAGTTTTGCTTCTTACGTGTAAAATATGTGTTTGTTTATTGCAAACAAAACATTTACTCAAAAAGATTCGTGTGTGAAGACTTATAAGTAAAAAACATAAGTAAAAATTTACTTTAAAAACCACTCTCCAAGTTTTTTTAACGATTTATTTAGCCTTAAAACTTAAAATTTTGATTTATTTAATCGTTTTTTATGTTTTAAGGTTTTTTTGGTTATTTTTTAAAACCTGAAAGGTGGCCGAATTTAATGCGGATTTTGTTTTTTTTTTGTTTTTAGGTTAAAAACAAAAAAACTTATTTTGTTTTTAACTACTAGAGAAATTAAAATAGTAATAAACAATACTTTTTCACCTTTGTACCCAGTTAATAAGTTCAGTACCACAGGGCTCAGGTTTGGGACCGTGTCTTTTTCTTATATATGTAAACGATATTTTCAATTGTGTCCAAAATTCAGAAATTAGACTTTTTGCAGATGATGCAAAGGTTTATACTAGTTTTTCAGACTCAAATGACAATCAAATTAAATTACAAGATGATCTAAATTGAATTTCCTAATGGGCCCAGAATTGGCAGCTCAATTAATCTGAAAATAAATGTGAAGTACTACATTTAAATATTTGGGAAAATGTACACAAAACGGATTATTACTTAAATAATAAGAAGCAACCTAAAACTAATATAGTAAAAGACTTAGGTGTGTTCATCAATAGTGACTTAAAACTTTCAACACATTGTAAAACAAAAGCTAGTAAAGCTTTAAAAACAGTTAATTTAAGTTTTAGATGTTTCAAATCTCAATCCATTAAAAACTTAAAAGTTTTGTCAGTCCTATTGTTGAGTATGCGAGTATTGTTTGGAACCCATATATGACTAAAGCTAAATATATTGTAGAAAAGGTCCAACGCTATTTTACCAAACGAGAATAAAAAAATAATAGTAAAAATAAAAAAAATAATAATAACTAATAAAAATAATAATAATAATAAGAATAATAAGAAGAAGAAGAAGTAGAAGAAGAAGAAGAAGAAGAAGAAGAAGAAGAAGAAGAAGAAGAAGAAGAAGAAGAAGAAGAAGAAGAAGAAGAAGAAGAAGAAGAAGAAAAAGAAGACGATGCAGAAGAAGAAGAAGAAGAAGGAGAAGAAGCAGAAGAAGAAGAAGAAGAAGAAGAAGAAGAAGAAGAAGAAGAAGAAGAAGAAGAAGAAGAAGAAGAAGAAGAAGAAGAAGAAGAAGAAGAAGAAGAAGAAGAAGAAGAAGAAGAAGAAGAAGAAAAGCAAGAGGTTCTTAATTTTTACCAAAGTTTATCCACGTTCTCTAATAATGGTTGGCGCGGCGCCGGAGGCACTTCCACCCCGGCGTCGCTACCACCACCCATGATATCATACATCGTCAACCAAAATTGTTTTTTTACTGGCGAAACAGTAAGAAAATACTGGTTTCGCCGGTAACCAGTAAAAAAATTTACTGGTTTCGCCAGTAAATATTAATTCAAAGAGTGCAATTGAAAATGAGTAATTAATTACTGAAAAAGATGTAAATTGAATATTTACTTTGCTTCTCGTGTTTACTCCAAATCAAACAAATTCAAAAAATCGTGGTTTTGCAGTAAAAATTTATTGCTTAATCATGGCAGATTTATTTTGTTAGTAATACAAGCTCCTTTTATAGTATTGTGCATATATAGGCTAATGATAAACTGTACGTTTTACTAAAACGCCTTACAAATCATTTGTAATACAAATATAATATAGGTAGCTAATTAGTTTTTAAGTTGAGCAAAACCCATTTGAAGTTATAGAAAAAATAACTCCTTTGCAGAATATTTACATACAAAAACAAGCTTATATTTTTATGAAAATACCCAAAAACTTTTTTGCATGTCATCAATTAAAACTTTTATATTTTTATTAGTGATGTTCCTACTCACTAATATCGTGCCCCGGAGCTCTGGCCATTTGAAGCGGAGGGAGCTCCGGAGGTAAGCCCATTAAATAAGCGATTTTATGCTTATTTAAGCTTAAAATACACTGGCAAAAAGTGACAGCTAAAATGCCAAATGGTATCAAAATGAGCAAAATTTGGGAAAAAGTGCATTTAATTTCGACACATTTTAAAAGGACCTCCTTAATCGAGTTTAAGTGCAGTGCTATGACCCCTACACATTTCAACGTTGTGTTTTAACTATTTACAACTATAATTTAACACCCGACCACTTAATTCAACCCGTTTTTACCTACAGCAATATGTGTGCCGAAATTACACTATTTTATTTTATAACGATTGCTGACCAGAGACGCAACGTAGAACCACGGGGACTAAAAATTCGGAAAATAGACTAAATTTTACCCAGACAGTTTAATTTTAAACAAAGTTATTGCGTAATCATGAAATGCCCATGTTCTAAACACGAGTAACAATTTTATTTTTTGTAAATCACACAATTTCACATGAAAATATCATAACATAACAAATAAAAAGCTCACGACAGTCACTACATTTAATTAGCTCTCATTTGAGCTATCAAACGTCGTATTCCGTCCAGGATTACCAAAAATATAGTCCAAAATCAAAAATGCCCAATTTGGAAAAGTGCCGAAATTAAATGCACTACCCTATTTTTAATTTTTTGGTTATTAAAAAAGATTTGTATGCAATAAGTGCCTCTCTTAACCCGAGTTGGTAAATTGACAGGGTTTAAAATTTTGTACATTGATTTGTTTGGAAATTTAAGCAAATTTTACTTAGTAATGAGCAGTTTTTAATAGCGAACGCACTGTTTTATTAGTTTGTTAAAATAAAAAAAAACTAAAATGTTTTTTTTTTGCACCAGAATCTAGATATTCTGCTAAATCTGTGAAAATGGCTTTTCTAGGTTTGTTTAATAAAAACATGAAAAGCACTTCTGAGTGATTATTGGAGTATGCAAAAAGGCAAAAGTCGCAGCTACAACCATTTCATATTTTCTTCAAGATGATTTTTAAATGCGCTTAACTAAATACGCATTTTAAGATTCTGTTAATTTCGGCTATTTAAAATTAAGGTGAAATAACCTGCCGTTTTTTGCTGTTTTTAAAAATCTTTGAACTATCGTATTTATCAAGATTTTTTTTTGCTCGTTTGACTTTTTTTGACGTTTTTTTAAGCCTTAAATAATTAAAGCCATAAATAAACAACAAAAAATACAGATTATTAAAATTTGTTTTTTTTAAGGTTTTGACATAATTATTTAAAGTCTTGCTAATAACTAATAAAGTGAACACGGAAAAAAATTAAGTTATATATACTAAGAACAATATCTAAGGATAAATTTGCAACCTTTAAAAATTTTTATAGTTGGTTTTGGCAATAGTTATAGCCAGTTTTTTCTAGGTGGCCGAAGTTAATGGCTCGCGTCTTATTTTCGGCCACTATTAAAAAAACTTTAAACCTCCACTGATTTTTAGGTGTAAAAGAAATTTTAAAACTTTGTATTGGAATAAGAAAAAGCTATCGTTTGATTTTTAGACCAAATTTTGGATCGATTGGAAAAACCAAAAAAAACTTATCCAAAAAAATAAAAAAAGGTGGCCGAAATTAAGTCAGCTACCCTACTCAATAAAAATACGCGTATTTTCTACTTAGGGTATCTGACTTAATTTCGGCCAGGCCTTAATTTCGGTCACCAATTAAAGGTGTTAGAAAATTGGTTTATTTTTAAAACACTAAAGAACTAGCACAAAAGTAACTGGATGAATGTTGAATAAAGTGTTTTTACAAAAGTTTTTTATTTGTGTTATTCTTACATTATCAACATTTTCATACAAAAAGTGATGCTTTTGCGATTTTCTTAATTTTTTCTTTGTGTTTAAACTCCATCAAATTTAGAACGAAGCATTATATAACCTTATAACCTTAGAATATCTTCCATTTAAGACTCAAAATTGTTAAATTTCATGTTTTGATATTTTCTTCAAAATCACTTCGCAATGCGTTTAACTACCAGAGCATTTTAAGATTCCATTAATTTCGGCCACCTTGAACCTTTCGTTTTTGCGGTTTTAAAATATCATCGTACTACCGTATTTATAAGGATTTTTTTTTGCTTGTTTGACTTTTTTTAACGTTTTTTTAAGCCAAAAAAAATTCAACAAAAAAATATAGGTTATTGAAACTTGTTTTTTTAAGGTTTTGGCATAATTATATTAAGTCTTGCTAATAACTATTAAAGTTTACAAACGGGAAAAATTAAGTTATGTGTACCAAGCACAATGCCTAAGGATAAATTTGCAACCTTTAAAAAATTTTATTGTTCGTTTTGGAAATAATTATGGCCAGTTTTTCTAGGTGGCTCGCGCCTTAATTTCGGCCACTATAAAAGAAATTTTAAACCTCCACTGTTCTATAAGTGTAACAGAAATTTTAAAATTTTGCACTGGAATAACAAAAATAGGCACTTGCACTGAAACTTAAAACAAACATAAGATATAGAACACACTAACATTGCTGCTGTACGGAAAGTACCGTAATCATGCAAATGTTTTTTTTAAAGGACGAAAGGCAAATAACGAAACACTGGGGTTTTTAATAATGACATCACACTGATTATGTATGTTGATTTATATTAGAAATTGTCTGTTTTAAAACGTGTAATTAAGATTTGCATGTAAAAATATAAAATATATATGGCAACAGATGTTATTATAAGCAGGTTATTTTCCGTTAATGCCGCTACTAATCAATAATCAGGGAACATTTGCATGATTACGGTTTTTTTCCGTACAGACACAATGTTTGTGTGTTCTCTATCTTATGTTTACTTTAAGTTTCAGTGCAAGGTGGCTATTGCTATCCTTTGGTTTTTAGACCTAATTTTGGGTCGATTGGAAAAACCAAAAAAACCTATCCAAAAAAAATGGCCGAAATTAAGTCAGTTACCCTAAGTTTTTTTTTAAAATTTTTTTGCCTAAAGCTGGAGTCTTCCTGGGCTAAATTAAGAGTATAACCGCTATCCGCCCAGGAAGAAATAAAAAATAACGCGCGATCGAAAAAAATTTTTAAAAACGTTGCCAGTGGTTATGTAACCAACTGGTATTTAATTGTTCTATGTTTTTCTGTAGGTGACATTTTCTCGAAAAATAATAGTGGTTACTTGAACACCCTGCTATTTTCACCCTTATTAAAATAATCCTTAGTTTTAACGTTTTTTTACAATTTGTTTTAGCTTTTTTATAGCAGCGTTTTTTCATGTTTGTCTTAGCTTTTTAGGCTGTTTTTCACGTTTGTCTTAATAGGTCTTACTATTTCATCTTAGTATTTTTTTGCATTTTTTGTTGTATAAATTTAAAAAATAATTTGCGTTTTTTACGTTTTTTATCAATTTTGTTTTACCACTTACATATTATCTATTTTTTGTCCCAAATTTTGGTTAAGGCCCGTTCAAACTTATGCACAATGCACGATGCGAAATGCACATGCATTAAAACTCCGAAAAAAGGCGTTCACACTTACGCACAATGCACAATGCACAATGCACAATGCACAATGCACAATGCATTATCCGACTTCGAACGGTGTTCCAAGTTTTGTGCAAGTAGCAGCGCGTTTCAAATATTTGTACGCACTTTTTTGCAAAGTACGTACGTCGAGTACTCTTCTGCTTAAAAAACGAATCAAATAATATTCTTGAACAAACGAGTTTACATTTCATTATATATGAAATTTAAAACAATTTTTGCTTTTAACAAAATATAAAACACAATTCTATGCAAAATAAATTTTTAAAAAATTTTGGCTCTATATTTTGGCATTTTTAGCTTTCCTGTCTAATATTGAGGATTATTAATTCCAACATCGTTTAATGTGACTTGTTTTTGTTACTTTGTATATAAAACAATGTTATAAATGTTAGTTTTTATTCTTTTATTAACAGAAAAAGAAACATTTTAAATTTATTTAACAATAGTTTTGGTTGCAAATTCGTTTTGATAAATGGCCGGCCTTTCACACTTACGCACAATGCACAATGCACTAACGGCCCGAAAATAGCTGTTCACACTTCTGCAAAATGCACAATGCACAATGCATTATCAAACTTGGAGCGGTGTTCCAAGTTCACAAGTTCTAGGAGTTCGCATCGTTCAGCGCGTGAATATTGAATTTTTTGTGCGAAGTATGTACGTTGGGCGGTCTATTGTTACACAAACTAATCATCATCATCATCATGGATGTTTCGAAACAGGCTATATTTAATAACGACAACAATAATGAAAACATTGACTTGGATGAACTTTTAATTACCCAAGTATACGAAAACCCAGCCATTTATAACAAAAAAAATCCAAATCATTCTGACAAAACTTTTATTCGTAATACATGGGAAAAATTGCCAAAAATCTAAAACTGATCGACGCAGACGGTGCTCAGAAACGTTGGTATCAACTGAAAAACAATTTTTCAAGATATCGAAAAGAAATCTTAGCTCCTGCCTCCGGAAGTGTTGCTAAAAACCGTAAACAATGGCCTTTTTACAATCAAATGCTGTGGCTGAGTGATTTATGCTGATAAAAAAGTAAGAAAATATTCTTTTAAATCTATATAATCAAGCTGTTTGTCTGTCTGTCATGTTTGTTTTAAAACCAGCACATGCTTTATTTAAAATTCGATTTTGATTGCTCTAAAAAAAATCTGAAAACTTATGGTCCAAAATGTCTTTGGGTTAAAAATTGCTAACAAAAATCGAGAACTTGAAACTAAATCCCTAATCCCATGTGTATGCGCACAAGCCAATGTTTAAATTTCGAGTCTCCGAGTTTGAATTCTAAAGGCCCCAAGTTTTTTCATGGCGCAAAATACGCTGTAACAATATGTTTTTTTTATTTCAAATATATTTTACAATTAGGGTGCTTAACTTTTCCAATTTTATCCTCGGTAAAAGGTCAAAAATATTCACAAAACAAACACTTTAAATTCACCCAATCCATCTTTTGATTTTTTTCGGTTAACATTTTGGACAATAAACGAGGCACGAAATAGGATTCCTAAATAAAATCGGCTAAAACTTGGCACACTTATTACTGTCAAATATTTATTTGGTTATCAAACTATTTTCATGTGATATCTGATATCTGATAATGATATTTACGTTACTATTGGTCACACTTATATTATTTTATATTAATTGTCGGTTTTACTTTTAAACTTTTTTGGTTGTGCTGAGAGTTACTTGACACTTTTTTTATTGAATTGAACTTCCTACCTTCAATACACCTCCCATAACCATTTAAATGGAAAACGAAACGCCAAAGAGTAATACGAAAATTATTTTAACACGAATTTTTTGTAAACTGTAGGAAATAAAATCTAGCTGACTTCAATATTTGCAGTATTGAATCAATGATTTAGATATGAAAAACATTCAAAATCTTTCACTAAATCGGATTATTAATAAAGATTAAAACCTTTATTTTTATAATTATTATCAAATTACTTAATTTGGAACCTAAATGTAATTTTTTAAGGGCTAAAATTGATTAATTTTTGTGTAATTTGTAAAAAGGTGGAACTACTAAAAATCTGCGTTTTTATTTGTTGTTTAAAGAAGCTTCTAGTATTGCACAATTTTAATTGGTTCTCGATGTCTGCACTTTGAATTTTTCAGCGTCAGCCAGATATAATTCAACCATAATTTTGTTTAAAACTTATTAAAAACAATAAAAAAGTCTTAAATAGAGCACACGTAACTGAACGAAGCAAAAAAAAAACATAAAAATGTATTGCTGAAAAAAAATTTTAAAATTTTGGCAGTGAGCCTCAAAACCTCCAAAATTTAGGGTCAATTTTTTGACCAAATTTTGGAATTCATATGGGTTTTTACGTAAATTTTGTCAGATTTCCCATAATTTTAAGCCCGAAAATATATAATTTATTAGGGGTAGCTATGGTTTTTTTGGGTACCGAGAGGTTAAAATGTTTTACGATTTTTGCTAAAAATATTTGTATGGGGAAGATAGCTCATATTTTCGCACCATGCTCAAAGGCCGTTGGAGCCACAAGGTTGAGCAAGGGACTCACTAGAATTTCTTAAGCTCTATATTTGGGCCAGAGTCCAAAAAAATCTTTTTGACTAAGGTACTTAATGGTTTGTAATTAAACTTTTACATAGTCAACATAGTAATGAGTAATATCTTTTAAAAAAGCTCTCGGCGTGTTGATTTAAAAATATAAAAAAATTGCTCTAAATGTGTAACGAAATGTTGGCCATTTTTTCTTTTTGATTATCCGCAAGCCGCTTTTATAATCGTTCGGAAAGCTCTATGCGTGTGATTTCAAAATATTAGTCTCTAGGCTAAATTTTTTCGGGGTTACCCGGTCATACCCCAAATAACACTAAATTCAAAATGGTAAATTCCCATTTTTCTATTTTTAAAATGACGTGTCGCATACTCATATGAACGTACTGAGTTATTGTCTCCGTATTATAATATATATATATATCCCTCTTCTTTTTGTGGCTCCGACCCAAAATGCGGCTCCTAGGTCCCAAATTGTGAACTTTTTTACACCCTTGGCTCTTCCTTCTCCAAATTAAATATACAATATACATATATCGTTTTTGTTTTTGCAAAACTGTAATTACCCAAAAATAAAACAGTACGCTAAACTTTTATCACTAAACTTTCAGTAAATATTTATGGTTCATTGGCTTGGCAAATATAAATACTATTTAAGACAGGTTAAACTAGGTATATATAAGAATCTAAGTTAAATACATAGTATTAAAAACACGAAAACACGAAACATATGAAGATAAATGAATTCAGTCTATGAGCTATCATCACCACGGAACAAAAGCATAAATGCACGAACGAAGCAATGCAAAAAGAATTTGATTTTAAAAAATATATAAAATTCGACATTTTAGGTCTCTCCTGTTAGTTCGAGCCAGTGTTCAGAAGAAAACCAATTTGGATAGGAAAGAGCAAAAAAATTAACCCATTTTTATTCATTACACACAATTTATTTTTTGAATTATTATACTTTTGGTTATTACAATATTTTAAGATATTTAAATGACGAAAATTGGCGAAAAAGCGAGACAACAAAATCATGTTTACAATAATGATATTTTTTTTGAATTTGTGTGAAATAAATTTTTAAAATTTTAAAAAATAAAAAAACATTATTAAAATCAAAAAAAAATGGGCCAAATCTGTTTTATGGGAAATGTAAACTTTTATCGATCTTGGTACCTTTCAATAAGTAACGAAGGGCCAACCGACTATGCAACTGCCTACGATAGGATGATGAGCTTTAAAAGCGATTTATAAACTAGGGATGCATTGAGCATGATAGTTTAAAATGTGAGTTAAAACATCGTTTAGTACCTCACAATTAAATTAATTGTGAGCTTGAGCCTGAGTACTCACAATTAAAATATATGTGAGTACCAATTGGATTTAGCATTTTGTGGCGCCTGGCCAATTTTCAAAATATACTTATGTTTACCATAGATTCTGGAGGAACTTATGGCATAAGCACAGAGGGGATTGGCCGTAGTCCCCAAAAAAGGGGAGCTTATGGGTGAGAAGCCCCCCAATGAGAGGGGTTGAATACCGATAGGGAGAAATTTTTAATTTTAAAGATTATAGAAAATACTAAGGGAACTCATAAAACACCGCGAAACACATGAATTTCCGCATAAATTGATTGCTTCGTTTGCGAGATATAATTACAAATCAAATTCCTATAACGCTGGATAATCTTTCTTGTTTTACTGAACCCATTAAACTGAAATTTAAAAATCCAATTGGTCTGCAAAAGCCAGAAAATATCGAATTTCGAGGTAGATCAGTTTTTGTATTAAAGAAGTAGTCCTTTTAGTGCGTTATAAGAATCTGATTTGTGACAGCGCTCCTTTAATGTTTTATTCTATATTTCACCAATTTTGTGCAAAAAATTACTAAATTAAAAAAAAAAGATTTTTACTAATATACTAAATTTCACCCTGGAAAGTTGAAATAATAAAAATCAACAATTAAAACATTTTTGTTTCATGTGAAATGTTAGATGCTATTTAATGTACATAAAAATATGAATTATATAAATATTGCATTTATTTTAATTTTTTATACTATTCCTTTTGATTTTTAAATCAGTATAACTCTTTTAGCTAAAAATTCACAAAAAATTATGATAAATCTTCAAAATCAAGAAAAATATCCTTGTTATTTGATTTATTCAAAAAAAATTCAGAGTTGAAATATAATTGTTTATCTATTGTCATTTTTACACGCCATTGGGTCTTGCATTTTTTTTATTTAAAAATCTTAATTTTATCTGAAATTCATGTGTTTCGCGGTGTTTTATGAGTTCCCTTGGTGTTTTATAATCTTAAAATTAAAAATTTCTCCCTGTGGGGTATTCAACCCCTCTCATTGGGGGGCTCTATTCACCCATAGCTCCCCTTTTTGGGGACTACGGCCAATCCCCTCTGTGCTTATGCCATAGGATCCTCCTAAAATCTATGGTAAACGTAAGTATATTTTGAAAATTGGCCAGGCGCACAAATGCTCAATACCAATTGGTACTCACATATATTTAATTGTGAGTACTCAGGCTCAAGCTCACAATTAATTTAATTGTGAGTACTAAGTAATGCTCAGCTCACATTTAAACTCTAGTGCTCAATGCATCCCTAGTTTATAAATCGCTTTTAAAGCTCATCATCCTATCGTAGCAGTTGCGTAGTCGGTTAGCCCTTCGTTACTTTATTGAAAGGTCCCAAGATCGATAAAAAGATCGATTCCCACATAAAACAGATTTGGCCCATTTTTTTTTGATTTTAATAATGTTTTTTTATTTTTTTAAAATTTTAAAAATTTATTTCACACAAATTCAAAAAATATCATTATTGTAAACATGATTTGTTGTCTGCTTTTCGCCAATTTTCGTCATTTAAATATCTTAAAATATTGTAATAACCAAAAGTATAATAATTCAAAAATAAATTGTGTGTAAATAAAAATGGGTAATTTTTGCTCTTTATTGCAATTGGTTTACTACTGAACGCTCTGCAATAAAAACTGACCGGAGAGACCTAAAATGTCAAATTTTATATATTTTTTTTAAAAATCAAATTCTTTTTAAATTATTCGTTCGTGCATTTATCTTTTTTTGTTCCATAGTAAATAAATAACTCATAAACTAAAATTCATTTATCTTCATATGTTTTAGTGTTTTCGTGTTTTAATACTATATTGTATTTTAACTTAATTCTTATATATACCTAAGTTTAATTATTCTTGTCTTAAATGGTATTTCTATATTTTAGACCAATGAATGGTAAATATGTTTTACTGAAAGCTTTTAAAATGATAAAAGTTTTAGCGTATATTTTTATTTTTGCAATTCGTGCACGGTTTCCAAAAAGCAAAAACGATCTATGTATATTGTATATTTAATTTGGAGAAGGAAGAGCCAAGGGTGCTAAAAAACCACAATTTTGGGACCTAGGAGCCGCATTTTTTGGGATCAAAGAGCCACAAAAAGAAGAGGGGATATATATATATATATTATAATACAACAATAACTCAGTACGTCGAGACTGTTCATATGAGTATAAACACGTCATTTAAAATAAAAAAATGGCAAAATTACCATTTTTCAAATTTAGTGTTATTTGGGGGTATGTAACCGGGTAACCCCAAAAAATTTAAGCCTAAAATTAATATTTTTGAAATCAGCACGCATAGAGCTTTCAAACGATTATAAACACGGCTTGTAAATAATAAAAAGAAAAAAAATCACCCCTAATTAATTTTGGTTACACAACCATTTAGAGCAAATTTTTTTATATTTTTTAAATCAACACGCCGAGAGCTTTAAAAAGATATATTACTCGTCTATGTTGAGGGGCTGTGTCAAAAGTTTTATTTTAGGGGTCAACCATTGCAGTGCCTTAGGGCATCAAAAAACTTTTGGACTATCACCAAAATGTAGAGCTTAAAATTCTGCATAAATCCCCCTTGTCTCAAACCTGTGGCTCAAACAGTTTTTGAGCATGATGCCGAAATATGCACTATCTTCCCCCCATACAAATATTTTTAGCAAAAATCGTAAAATTGACCCTTTTTAACCTCTCGGGGTACCCGACCCAGGTAGGCTACCCCTAATAAATTATATATTTTTGAGCTCAGGAAAGTATGGGAAATCTGCACAAAAATTTTTACACGTAAAAACCCATATGGTAAAAAGTTAGAAATTTGGTCGAAAAAAATTGACCCTAAATTTTGGAGGTTTTGAGGCTAACCCCCCCAAAATTTTTAAAATTTTTTTTTCAGGAGGTAGCCAAAAATACAAGGACCTTAACGCGAGATACTTGCTTTATTGATCGCGAAGCGTTAAAAAATTATAAGTTAAATTTTTTTGTCAAAATTTATCCAGTATCGCTAGAAAAAAGAGAGTAGGTGTCTAGATGGCGCTGTGGTTATTGCTTTTGCTTATCAAAAAAAGGTCGGGAGTTCGAGTCCTGCGAAGTCCTTTTTTTCCAATTTTTGACAACGAAACTTGCATTTTATTAAGTTTCTAAATCAAAGTAAAATTTAATAAAATAATTTTAAATGTTTTTGATACCATTTTTATAAGAAAATTGACTGATTAGTGTAAATAAAAGCAAAAATAAAAACATATATGTCATTGTTTGCACTGAATTTTTGATGTTTGTTTTTTTGCTTTCTGCATAAATATATTCAATACATTTTGATGATATAACAAAAAAAATTATTTGTGTTTTTTATTTCAATCAAGTTTACAGCTTTTGAAGAGATTAAAAAAATCACAAATGATTAAATAACATCAAACTTCAAAATAATTCTTTTTTTTTATTTTTTGGAATGGATTTATTTTGATAAATAGAATGTAGTGCGTCAAACTGCAGGTCCTGTTGCATTTAGCGTTTCATATTAAAACTTTCTTAGTCGGTTTTAGCAAGATTTTGTTTTTTTAAAACCGGTTTCAGCCGTGCAAGCAAGTTATTGAAATTTAGTTTGTAGTCCATACTTATAAGAAGTCACATCTCCGCGGCACAAACACACACAATAAAAAAATAATGGATAGCAAACTTGCTAAAATAATTTTAAAAAAATAAAATATTGCTTTAAAGTCCCCTCTAATGTGTTTATTTACGAAATCGCCATATAGCGATATTAAAAAACAAAGCGCCGTTAAAAAAGTTCCCTTTAATCTAATTGTTTGCAAAATTGCGCCATATAACGATATTAAAAAACAAAGAGCCGCCAACGGCTCTAAAGTCCCTACTTTCTGGCTCTTTGGTCCTAAAAAGTCAGGCTCTTAAGTCGAACTTTTTGAACTCTTGGCTCTTCTGTGTTTTCCATGATTATCCCTCACGGGGCTCTTTGATCCTTTTCGTTCGCGCAGCTTGGCTCTAAAGTTCCCTTTTTTCGGCTCCTTAGTACCCAGTTATAACGTACCATGGCTCTTCTGGTCCGTTACTGCATATTTTTAGGTTCTTAATTACTACGACAATGCGTTTCTTTATGCAGCAGGAAAAAACGAACTCTCCACGGCCTCTTCTCAAATAAAACTAATCAACCCAATTACAAAAACACAAATAAACGTATCTGACGCCAAATCTCCCATAATTTTATATCAACGTAGCAGCACCAACTATCCAGTTCCCAAGTATATTCTGGTTGATACGGTCATTAAACCTAACGAACTTCTGAAAATTCATTCAGTGAGTTTTTTTTGTTTTAGCGAAATATCCATTGTTTCATGAATGTGCTTTTTTATGTGGGTAAAGTTCTCACAGCTTGCAAGACAATCAAGGAAGTTAAAAAACATACAATTTAAAAATGCAGGTATTTATATTAAGCGCCCCAAATCTTAATTTGCGACTAATCACTTTAAATCCCTGAATTAGATATTGTAAATAAAAGATTAAAATTTTTTTAACATAAAAAGTTTTTCTGATATTAAAACTTTTATAAATTTAAAAAATAAATTATAAATTATTGTGTTATAACTGAATAATTATATTGAATATTTTCAACCATAAAACAGGAAAATTTTTTGGCATTTTTCAAAAAAAGTAAAACAAATACTATAGGTATTGTAAAAAACGTAAAGCTTGCAGAGAATTCAAAATTGCAATAAAGATACAACTGTCTTGAAGGTAGATATAAGGCAGGTGGTGTTGTTTTTTATGGTAAAAATCCAGGTAGCTAAGATGCAGGTAATATTTCCTTCAATAATTATATGTGGTTATGTTGTTATATTATATTATGTTTTATAATCGCAGCAAATTTTACCTTTAGGTCGATGTGGCTGATACCAGGCAAACAATTAAAATAAATCTAAGAAAGTATTATGCGAGTGCAAATTTTATTCTCTTTCTGAGATTCGGAAAAATACCGGCTCCCTGGTCATCTGATAAGTACAACTACAGCATAGCAATGCCCAGTGGTGAAGGTAGGTTTTAATACATAAGTTGTAGCTTAATTAAAAAGCCACATAGGCAATAAAATTTTAAATTAACGCATATTTTATTTGATCTAATTATAATCTATAGGTATTTAACACTTTTGAGTGGCAAATTTTTCTATTCACACCAGTACACAAAATTATGTTCTAAATTTCAAAAGAAAACTATCGCCCAATATCCTTTATATTTTTTTCTAATACTATGAAGCAAACTGTTAAAGCTGCGCTTTTTATCTTTTTTGTTAATTTATTATCTATATTTCAGCATGGTTGTAAAGATAAAAGCTGGACAATTACGCAACACTTTGATGTTTTACAATGATTAGATTTTTGCTAGATATGATAGACAATCAGTGTATATTATAATACATAGTTTAGTCGGATTTTTAAAAGCTTTTGATAGTGTATCACATCACTATAACATATTGTATAAGTTAAGCAAATATCAGGTTTCTGGGTGTCTTGTAAATTGGCTTGAAGCTTTTTTAACTAATAAAATATGAAAATTATAGTAAATGTCACTGTTTCATAAAGTAAGCATCACCTTTGCCACAGGGCTTAGGACTATATCTGTTTTATTACATGTAAATGATATTACAAATTGTGCTCAAAATTTAAAATTTAGACTTTTTGCTGATGATACAAAAGTCTATAAAAACTTTTCTGAAATATTTTCTAAAGATAATCAAAGTCATTTACAAAATTATCTTTACAGAATTTCTAAGTGGTCAAGTTACTGGAAGATTTAAAAATATAAGATTAAATGGCAGAAAATATAGCGTTTTTATTAAAGTCAACAAAACATTCTCTTAATTCTCTGAATATAAATCAAGTCACAACCAAATTTTTGTAAATGTTTTTTACACAACTCTTTAAAAAGAACTTTACAAAAAATCTTGAAAAACCTTTACACACATAATAATATACAAAAATTGTTTGAGATTAAAGATTAAAACGTGCGTTTACAATTGTTGTTTACAATAGTATTTTGGCTGGACAAAAATAATGAACCTACTATTTTTCATATTTAACGTCTAATTAGCTGAAAGCAACCCAATCATGCAAATTAAAAAACACGGTAGTTAAATTATTCATTATAAGAGATTCCTAAAATTGGAAAGTTTTTATTGATTGGTTTGTATATTGGTAAAAGTACTCATCTCAATAAATCTCATTAATATTTTAGGTAAAACAACTTCTAATTAAAAATAAATTACATTTTCAGCGAATTTGACTGTAACAATAACTGAAAGTATGCTGAATGGGTTCACCGGTAAAGTTTATTTGGGAGTCGGGGAGCGAGTTCCTCGGAACACAACTGGCGCACGAAAGGTCGGCAATGAAACACTAGCTCCAGCTCTGAGTTCCAAGTATTCCATATTGCTATACACCGCCAGCTGCCAGTTTTTTAAAAGATGCGCGGATCAAACCGGATGGTCCTCAGACGGTTGCTATGTAAGTTATTTTTAGTTTTTATATGTCTTATGCATCATTTTAAATCGACAGCTTGAACTGTATGTAAAATTTATAGATATGCACAACACAGATATGTGTATTTTATACAAATTTTGGTGTAACTTATTGGGTTTTAAGTTACGATAGGTATTTTTTGTCCTAATTGATGACTTGTGAAATTGGTAATTTTTTGTCCTTTTTAATGATTTTTGAAATTGGTGTTTTTTTGTCCTTTTTAGTAATTTTTTGAACTGCAATATCTTGTGAAGTTTTATTGGATGAAAAAAATTAGGATATTTCTGGAAGGCTGAGAATACAAAAAAATCTTTTAAAATATTTTTCATCAATCACCGATTTTAGGAGAACGACTCACCAAACTTACACAACCTAATCATTTAATTTACTTTATCTTTAAGGCAGATACTACAAAGACAACGATTACTAAGTACAATAATTAATTATTAATGTAGTTTTATTTATGTTATTGTTGCAAAATACAGTAAACTGAAGTTACACTTCTGTTTCTTTATTACCCAAATATTAATCATTACCATACAACAGCACAAACATGAATAAAGTAAAATTTACACAAACACGTTTTAAGGTTTTTAGTTTTAAATAAATAATTTAATTTATGCAATATTTAGTAAGTTTTGTTAAAATGCACCGTAAGAAAAAATATGCCTTATATGTAGGTTGGCCCTAATACAACAGCTGCAGTTACCCAATGTTTGTGCACCCATTTAACTTCGTTTGCCAGTGGTCTATTGGTGCCTCCTAACACTATTGATTTTGAATACGTTTTCGAAAATATGGACTTTGCCAGCAACCCAACAATATACTTTTGCATCCTGGTTGTCTTCTTATCATTTTTTGTTTTGGTCATATACGCTCGTAGAGGAGACTCGTCTGATTTGCTTGTGGTGAGTTTTTATTGGTATTGATTTTTTGTATTGATATCAAAGAATTTTTAATTTTACAATATGTTGCAATATTATTTTTCATGTCTTTGTTGGTTTTTTTTAGCTTGGCGTCACACCGTTACCAGATAATAAAGAAAAAGATAAATATTTTTATGAAATTATTGTGTCCACGGGCCTTAGAAATGACTCGTCTACTGAATCAAATGTAATAATTTATTTTAAAATTTTTGGAAGACAACTCTGATGTAATCTCAGACTTAGTTGGTTAAATAAATTTTATGTTTCTTTTTTAAATTAATTAAAAATGACTAGGCAAGTATTATAAGAGCTTTTTGAGCCAAATTTGTGGTTTAAAAAAAACTAGATCATTTTTAATAACCGAGAACTATTTTTAATTAATTTTATTTAAAAATTTCTAATAAATAGATAAAAACAAATTTCAAAGATTTTTAGAATTGATGTAGTAAACTCTTCTGGAAAGGACAAACTTAGTTGTGACGCTTCAGTATCTTTAAAATGTATTCTGCCGCTTAGCCACAAGTTTAAATTTTGTATTCAGTTCACCGTTTCAAAAAAGTGCATATGTTGCAATTTTACAAATGCTTGCTACTTTGCAACATTGATATTTGTGATGTTGTGGCTAACACACAATGTTAATGTGTAAATCTTAAGCAAAAAAAAAAACAACTAAAATCCAACCCAAAATCAATTTATCCATACACAGTGACAATTTCAACCTGTAGTATTTTATATATATTAATGACGCCCACATCCTTTCTTAGCTCAGTATTTCATCTGGATAAACTTTGTACAAATCTCAAAATTTAGGTAAATTTTATACTTTCTGGCGATGAAGACAAAACGGACGTTCGAGAGTTTGGAGATTCTCACAGACCGATTTTTCAACGTGGACAAACAAACTATTTCATTATGTCAACTCCGCGGTATGTTTTCCTGTTTATATTTGCAACAACTATATCTATTATTTTTATGTTTTATGGTAGAACTTTACAATTAATACAGAAAAAAGCATTTGCAAAACTGACAAACAACGATGTGGTTTTTTTAAAATTTATTTTTAACTTTTTTTCAGAACTTTGGGTAACTTAGAAATGATTAAAATATGGCATGACAACAGTGGGATTGGAAAATTTGCATCGTGGTTTCTTAATTACATTACAGTTGTGGACCTGCAAACCGGTGTTAAATATAATTTCATCTTCAACAAATGGCTTTGTGTGGACAAAGAGGACGGAATGGTGATTTGTTAATATACATATACATGTCATTAGTCTTTTGTCGTTTAAATAGAAACTAAAATTATGTGTTCTGCAGGTGTTGACAAAAAAAAGTAGAAATAACCAATCCGATAAAACTAACCATAGTTTTTTTCACAAAAAAATATACAAAAATTAGTCAAGTATAGATATTTAAAATTAGAATTTCTCTCAAAAACTGTAAAATTTGATAAAAATTTGTCAAAATAAACTATTTTATGTTAGGTATTAAATTTTGTGTAAAATTTTAAATTTACTGTTTGATTGGTTAATCTGTTGTTTGTTATTCTATTTACCATTACAAGTGAATAAAGACCAGCTGGTTTAAGTTGCCTATCTTGTCCTTACTACGGCAAAATCAGCAACCACTTGTATAGGATATATGCGACTGTGACTCATTTTAAACTGTAAACAATATTCTATTAATAAAATAATGAATCACAATCACGTGTATGTTATAATAAATGTAGCTCATTTTGTAACGACAATATAGATATGTTCAATTTGCAATAGCCATGAATACCATGTTATATGTTATTAGTTCTGATTATTATAATGACGGTTTTTAATCGATTTTCGTTCTATAGTTCTTTAAACTCTGCTTTCTTAATTAAAATCTGAATAGATAATCAAACTAAAAGAGCACAAAAATAAAAATAAAAAAATTATGACAAATATTATGCTAAAAACCGGTAACCATTTATATAGCATGTTATTTATATACTATAAAGCAGTTACAGTATTTTTACATGCCAGTCAGCTTATAAACTTTTTGAAGCTGAAAATACTAATTTTGCAGTTCAAAATGAAGTGAATTTTGCAGTTCCTGAATGAAATTTGCCGAACTAATATTGATTATATTTTGTAATTAAATAAAGTTAGATTAGGTTTTAGAAACACCTAAGAATTTGTTTAGCTTTAAAAGGTCATATAGTATTCGTGATCACGTCATATATGTTTTGCTCCGTGGGATAGGTTGTCGGAGGAGCATCGGCAAAACAGGGCTTCAAAATGAAGGTGCGAATATGGCTAAAAGAATGCCGCGCGGGCTTGTTATTAAAGAGGCGCGGCCTGTTATTAGACATAAATGCGGGCGTCCCTTTATGCGCGCGGTGTCCTTTGATGCGCAGGGGATTCCTTAGGTTTAGAACATTGGATATTGACCAGGGTGAAGGTCATATTTGAAATTTGGTTGAATTTTAAATTCAATTTCGAATTTTTATAATTTTTGTTGGATTTTTTTAGAATTCTGAATTGCAAATTTGACAATTTCGATTTTTTTTAATTTTTGATGTCTATTTCTTTGTATTTCGCTCTTTTAAAATTAAAATCTTGGTTTCTAATTAAAAAAAGACAATGAAAAAATCCAAATAAAAAAAGGTACAAATATAAAACCGGAAAAATTAATTTGTAAAACAACTATCATTTGTTAGGCAAATGTAATGGGCACTGCCCACAAAATAGCAGTATTCGTGCGCATATTATGGCACTAGCGGGGTGGTATAAACTACGGGTGTATAATTGCTGGAAAAATTTTCACTTTAGCCGCGCCTTAGCTTTATTACCAAAGGTCCAAAGTAGCTTTAGCCTCAGTTTTATTACGAAACCACTTTAGCTTTAGCTTTTGCCAAACCGAAAATTATGATTTTGCTCGGAAATTTAATAACTATCTCTTTTTCAAGACAATTTTTAACATTACAGTGATTTAACATCACAGTGATTAGAGTTATCGAATAAAACTCATCATTAACACGCTTTTAACGTTTATTGTATCCGATTCTTTTTTTTCTTTTTTATATTTAGCTTTAATTGTACACTTAATTTTTTTTATTCATTTCACTTCAGTTTTAAACTTAAAAGTTAAAATAGTTATTAAAATTGTGAAATATTAGGAATATTTTTTTTAAAATAACTATCCAGAGATTTTAACTAAAATTTTCTCTTATTAATAATGTAAAAACCAGTATTAATATTGTTTTCCGGAGCTCCAAGCACCAGAGCTTCGCATCACAACTCGACTTATAGAAGCAACTCTTGGCCTTTTGGAAATAGTTTTATTAATAATGTCATCAGTTATATTAGTGATTCAAGAGTTATTTTGTCAAAATTTTTGTAAACTATTTTTTTTTAAATTTACCTAAAACAATAAAAATAGTCTTAAAAATGTCTATACAATAACCTTAAATGTATTTCAAACTTAAAAAACCCTAAAATCGTCCATGTATAGGGCGAAGATCCTGGAGTTCCTTGCAAATTTCTAAAATGAATAAAAGAATTACAAGAAATTTTTTCGGAAAATAGATAAAATAAATTTAGCTCCACACTTATAACTAATTAGAAAAAAGAAATAATTAGAGGTGCAAATAAAATTGGTTGACTTAATATATGTCACCAAAATTTCTTCGGTTTAATTGAATGTAAAAGCATGTTCTCTTTATTTTTATTTTCTGAGGAAATAAACCAACCTCCTTTGGTTTACCTTTAGTTTTCGCTTTTTCCTGAGTAACAACTACATAGTTTTAAATATTGTAACGGTTACAACTTTACAAAAGTTTTGTGCAGTGGAACAGTGGCGAAAAATGTAAGCTACAATATCAATAAACAAGAAAGTCAAGCTTTACAAATTGTAGAAATTTTTTATCAGTGAATAACTAAGAGTCTAAAATAAACATTGTTAAAAGATTTTTAATAATAATTTAAATTATTTATTTATTTTTATTTTTAATAATAATTTAAATAAATTAAATAATTAATTCAATGATAATAATATAATAATAAAAATAATTTTTTCACAGAGATAAATATTGTAAAAAGTTGCTCAAAGGTTTGTAAGATTTGCTTCCATATGCAGTGCGCATGATTTGATATAAAGCAACATTAATAATGGCAGGTTGTGATATAAGATTTGTTTAAAAAAAATTTAAATATTTTCTAAAAATTAAGTTTTTCTTTCAATATTTTGGTTTCATATCATTATATTTAACAAAAAAATATGTTCAATTAAAAACTACGTCAAAATCAAGGAAAATATTATTACTTTCATATCAGGGTATAATCATATATTTGGTTTGGTAACAACACTGGAAATATTTTTTTCATCTGTCCCTTTTTTGACAAAAGCTAACGTTTTGCTAGGCCTATTCCTTTTGCCAAGCTTTTACCAGCTAATTTCAGTTTTGCCGTGCCTTAGCTTTAGTACTAAGACCAAAAAACTCTTTAGTACTAAAGCACTTTAGCCTTAGCTTTAGTACTAATGGCACCCGTGGTCCAAACAAAGCCAGCAATAAAGATAGCAATTTGAATTTTAACTGAGTTAATATTTCACCATTTCTTATTATGATTTGAGAAGCTTATATTAAATATGACTATTAATCCGCCTGCTTTAACTAAGAAGAGATTGGCTTAATTTTGAGATGCATAAACCGGTTTTTTGATAGGAAAATAAGGATGTACACTTTTTGCCTTTGATTTTGGTGATTTTAGTAAAGCTTTTAATTTTCATCTCAAAACAGCAAAAAGTAAATTCTCAACATTATGAACCTTTTTTAATGCCTAATTCTTCTGGAAACACAATAAACTTTTAAGCTTAAAACAAACCTTCAAAAATTCAGTATTCGAAATTGCCCAACGTTTTAGGCTCTTTGGTGACCGCAGCTAAATTTTAAATTTAAAAAAACTTGCTAGAAAAAGAAACTTTTATAGAATGGGTTTGTAAAGTTTTACCACAAGCAGAAACATCGTTGTAACTGCGGTTTGTCGCCAAAAAACCGTCTTATACGTTTCAAAATTAAGTCATATTCTTCCTTCCTATTTAAAAAAGGACCCAGATTGTTAATTTAAGTTACAACACCACAGTTATGACGATTTTTACTAAAAGTTTGATATCAACTTATATATTAATTATTGTCCAAAAAGTATAGTCCGACCGAAAGCCCAGATTATGATGTATTCAACGGTAATAGTTTCATCGTTTAACTGTTGTTCTATTTCGAGATATAGTTCGATGAATTTAAAGCTCAAAAAACAGTTTTTGGCCATTTAAAAAATTTGATTCGCTCAGATATTGTTGCAATTTTATAGAAAGTAACGAAAAATAGGGGACAACTTTTAGAAGTAGTTTGGAGTAAAACGTAATTGAAAATTTTAAGCAAATTAAAAAAAATCAATGTTTTTAAAAGAAATGCAAATAAAAAAATCCTGAATCAATTTTTTAATCAAACACAATTCAAATTCAAAATATTGATTAGACTTGTGTCTAACTATTTCCAAACTTTCATTAAAATCTGAGCGAATCATTTTTTTTAATTTTCATTTAAATTTTTTTGATTTGACGCTGAGAAACTACATTTTGAAACGTTTGTTTAAAACTAGCTTTTACGAATGTAAACTCAGGTGGGCCAGTAGCCAAGTGGTTGGAGCGTTGGTGTCGGATCCTCGGACTTGTAGGTTCGAGTCTCCGTCAGTCAATATTTTTAACGTCGAAAAAAGGTTTTTTTTTAATTTTTAACTTTTTAATTAAAAAAAGTGTTCATTATTCAAGATACCCTATAAAGAAATCAAAAAAAATTTTTTTTGGTAATGAATTTTATTAATGTATTGCATTTTTGACATGTATTTTATTGGTGTCATTAATTGATTGTGGACAATAACAGTTTTTTTAAGAAACATGAATGTCAAAAATTGAACCAGCAGGTCAAATTACGTTGGTAAAAATTAATTAGAAAAGATCTGCCGTCAAAATCTAATTGTGGTGTTCTACCTTAAACAAAGTTGGGTAAAAACCGTTCTGACGACAGGTTTATTAGTTTCTTAAAATTTTATTAAGATTAGGTGAAACATTAGCTCTTTAGCCATCACAACAGTTGTTGTGACATTTTTTCTACATTACAACATTAATGATCAAAAAATGGCAAAAATGATACTTACAAAAATTGTTTTATTTTTAGTGAAAAGTTGCGTATTTTTCCTTAATATAATTTAAAGTATTATGTTTTCAGTTTTTGGTTATACATTGTACCAAGAATATATAAGAGAAGAATGTACCACTCAATACAAAAAATCGCACCCATCCGTGCATCGGTTTGCCATAAATAAACCCCCTTGTGGGGGTCTATATACTCCCCCGGGGGGTCTATATACTCCCCGGGGGGTCTATATACTCCCCCGGGGGGTTTATATGCTCCCCCGGGGGGGGTTTATATACTCCCCCGGGGGGGGGGGTTATGTACCCCCGGGGGGGTACATAAACCCCCCCGGGGGGGGGTTTATGTATGGCAAACCGATGCACGGATGGGTGCGATTTTTTGTATTGAGTGGTACATTTTTCTCTTATATATTCTTGATTGTACTGATAGTATTCTGAAAAAAAAAACTTTAAAAAAAAAGTTTGAAAAATATTGTGCAATTTAAGTTTATGTGTCAGACCCAATATATATATATATAGATAGATATATATATATATATATATATATATATATATATATATATATATATATATATATATATATATATATATATATATATATATATATATATTATGACTAATTTCAACGTTTTTAATTTTTTGAAGTAAAAAAAGTTTTTTAAACGCAGGAGTGAACCACGTCAGCACTAATCAATACTAAACTTGGCATTTTTACTACTTTGTATTTGTTGGTTTTGTGTTACGAACGTCGCCAACAAACGCGCGAGATGAAAAACGCGCGGTTTAACCTCGCGTTTCAGACGCGTGAAATTTTTAAGATTTGTATTTTTTTAATATTTTAAAGGTGGACATTTGAACTAAATTTGGCTTTAGATTGAACGTCTTGCTATGGTTGCCAATCAGTCAGAAGAACTAGAGTTTAAACATCTTCTTGGAGCTCAATCAAAAAAAGGTACTTCCTAATTTAAATTTATAATGTTTTTTAGTCGCGTAAATTTTCAATTAAACAATTTTGTAAATTTAATATTTAGCAAATATTACTGTAAACTTTGCTTCAATACCCGCTTTTTCAATTGAATTGAAAAATTGGGGCTTAGAGCTGGGAAACCTGATAAATGTGTCAACCGTAAAAGGTAGATCATTATTCCGTGTGGTATAGAACTCTATATCGTTATAAAGCATTGCATTTATTGCAAGCACTTTTTAAATTAAATATTGCTTAAAAGCTCTCAACAAATTTGGAATTATTAAGTCTCCACTGCGACTCAATTTGTCAAGCCTCAGTGGAAAGGACTTGCCTGACACAACAAATTTGCTTCTTTGTTTCTTTGTATTTTTATAAAACTCTTTGTTCTTAAATAAAATTAAATAAACCAACCAACTTCAAAATTTTCTAGGAGTATCTGATGATCATATTTGGTTTTCGATCTTTTCAAAACCCCCGATCAGTCGTTTTAGCAGAGTCCAGCGATTGTCTTGCTGTTTGAGTCTGCTGCTGACGTCTATGCTTGCGAACGCCATGTGGTACGGAACGATGCCAGATGAACCCAATCCAAATGCTGTCAAAATCGGCCCATTGACGCTGTCACCTGAACAAGTAAACAAATTTACAAATACTTATCACTAAGTAGTTTTAGATTCCGAGTTTATAAAATAACGCTACCTATCTTGGTCGATCAGTTTAACGCTATTTATCAGGTTCAAAGTGGAAAATGTACCTGGTCTTAGATAAAAAAGAACAAATATTTTAATGCCTTCATCTTTTGCTTAAAATTTTGCGTTTGTTTAAAGGTGCGGTGCGGAGTCAAACTTTTTGTCTTCGATTTTGATAATTTTTTTTTGTGAAAACCTTACTCCTGCCCCCAATAGCCCACAAAAATTTTTCCAACAAACTATCTCCCGTGGTTCTTTTTTTGTGAAAACCTTACTCCTGCCCCCAATAGCCCACAAAAATTTTTTCAACAAAATATCTCCCGTGGTTCTTTTTTGTGAAAACCTTACTCCTGCCCCCAATAGCCCACAAAAATTTTTTCAACAAAAAATCTCCCGTGGTTCAGGAGTTATGACCCCCCAAAATGGCGATTTTCGACAATTTTGTACGTGACAGATTGCTCAATGGGCATAACGATTTACGTTACAAATTATGCACTTAAAGAAAGCGGCTACTTTTTACTTTAATTTGATACCTTGACCCGTACTCTCTTAAAACAGTTAGTAAAAAAACAACTATCTTTAGTAGATATTTACTATCTTACATACCTTACTAACTTTTCGTAAGATGACGAATTTTGCTATAAACACCTGTTCACATGACATTCAAATCTCTATTTTGATTTCGGCCATATTGACTTCTATCTTTAACGTGTATGGCTGTTTTTTTCCGAATTTAGAGTTATTTTTTGTGATTTTTTGGTTAATGTTTGTTGTGTTCAAAACGTAAAAAAAGAAAATTAAGATTTGGACGGTTTAACGTATTTTTGTCGAAATATTGCGTTTTGTACAAAAAACTCTGTATTTCATGTTTTAATTAAATTTATTCTTAAAATTACATATCTTTAAAATGAAAAAAATGATATTATAAAACTCATACTTTCTTAATTTTTATTTTTTAACAACAGTTGAGAGTCAAATATTTTGTTCATGCTTTAAACAACTAATTTTGACTAAAATTACTTCTTTTTGGTGTACAATTTTAATACTTAAGAATCTTCTATGATCTTCTGTGCCATGCCTCCAGCGTAAACGAGATATTTTAAAAGGGGTATAAGGTATATTGGCGAGATTTTGCTTTCCGGTGCGAAAAAGACCCGCAACTTTTTCGTTAAAACACCAAACGACGGCAGTGATATTGTAAAGTTTGCCCAACTTTTCATTCCTTCACTTCGTGTTTTTCTTCGCAAAAATTGGGGGGTTTTTTGTACAAAAAAACGCAATATCTCAATAAACACTGCAGCAATCTTAACGATCAAGGTGCCAAATTAAAGTAAAAAATAGCCGCTTTCCTTAAGTGCATAATTTGTAACGTTATACCATTTGTAGCATTGTAAATCGTTATACCAATTGTCATAAAACGCCATTTTCGGGGTCGACGTACTAGAAAACCTTTTAACCCGGAGATATTTTGTTGAAAAAATTTTTGTGAGCTAATGGGTGCAGGGGTAAGGTTTACTCAAAAAAATATCAAATTTGCAGACAAAAAGTTTGAATTCGCACCGCACTTTCAACTAAAAACTGTCTGCTACAGCCAATGGCTTATACAATTAATCTTTTTATTTCAAGGCAGATAAATGATAACAAAAATAACCAATAAACATTTGTTATAACTTTTAAATTATTATTAATTTAATTTTATAAACGAGTGTATTTTTGTATTATAGTTTACTTGTTTACTTTTACCAAGAGTATAAGAGTAAGAATAAATATAGTAAGTATAAATGCATAAGAGTAGAGAATGTCCGACTGTGTGTTAAACAGTTGTTCAAATTATAGGTAGATTATTCCACGGTGTAAATTTTTTATCATGTAAAAAATCTACTACGACCTGTGGAATAATCTACAATTTGTGGTATAATCTACATGACAATTTTTCTACGTAATACTGTAGATTATTCTACATGATAACCGCGAATTCGCAAACAAAAAGCTGTAAACTTTTTGATGATGTTTTTTTTCACGTGACGTTGTCAAATATTCACCGTTTTTGTTTAATCCAACGTAAAAATTATTTTACATGTTAAAAATCAAATATTTCGATTAATTTAAATTATTCCACAGTATTATGTAAAAAAATTGTTGTATGCATTTTGCGTTTACAAATTTTCATTTTGCAAACTTCTAACTGCAAAAATCTGTGAGCGTAAAATACTCAGATGAAGTTTTTTTTCACGTCATGTTGTCAAATATTCTAGGTTTTTTGTTGCATCGGACGTATAAATTATTTTAACAAAACACGGAATATTTTGACTAATTTGAATTATTTGACTGTGTACTATGTTGAAAACTTCATCTAAGAGTTTTGCGCTGGAAAATTTTTATTTCTACATGACAAAAAATCTACACTGAGGAATAATCTACCCACAATTTGAACAACTGTTTAACACACAGACGGACATTCTATTGCCTATGCATTCTTGCTTT
>JASAMX010028221.1:0-28653 GCA_030248175.1 Microlaimidae sp. YZB2_3
ATTTAGGCTTTTAGTTGCAACTTAAGATTCGAAGTCCTTATTTTCTGTCCAAGTCCCACGTGCAAGTTACTTTAGCTCTATCGATTCTAAATCATAATATAAAATCCTCTGCTTAACTTGCTATGTAACACCATAACAATATAATATAACAAAAAAGGTAGTTGCAAACTGGAAGTAAAAATATTTTGCACCTTTTAAGGACAGCCATTTGCTTTAGAATGCAAAAAATAAAAGGTACAATAAATGTGCTTTTGATCAAAATTAGTAATATAAAATCTTTACAACTGGACGTTATTTTGCTAAGTTCAAATAATTTTTTAAATAATAATAGCAAAAATATATAGAAAAAATAAGACAAGCAAACTGCTTTAAAATAGGATCCATTTTAATAGGACCTCTTTAATAAAAAAATAATGGAAAAATGAGACATTCGGAACAAACTGCTTAAAAAAAATCTATTTAAATGGGACCTTGCGAGAAGAGGTTTCATTTAAATGGGACCTTTCGAGTTTTGGTACCATCTAAATGGGATCCCATTTAAATTGTTTTTCTTTATTTTGTTGGAAGTATCTCATTTTTCGTTCATTATATATTTTTGATAATAATAGTAATATTTTTTAAATAACAAAAATAAATCGCCCCTTCGTTGGCGGTATTTTATCTCTCAAATATAACAAACAGTATTCTTATCATCTTAATAGGGACTATAGACAAAAGATTTTCAAACTTATTAAAAATTATTTCACGTTTTAAATTTTTTTATATTTAGATCTCAGTGTTGGTGTACAGAACTTCACATCTTAGTGGAACTACATTCTTTCTCCCTTTTGATAACGGGACCTGGATGGCCGTGTTTACAGCTATCGTTGTAGTCGCTTTTTGCTCATTGGTAATATAAAATTCGCTTTTCTTAAATACAGTATTAAATTTGGTCAGCTTTTATTTCAGCTACCGGTTGCTATTTTTGCCATGCGCAAGCGCAATTTTACGAAATTAACTGGGTATTGTTGTTAGATCGCCATATTGACTATCTGTTTGATCCTCATGTCATCTCTAGCTATATACGGAGTTCATTTCCGAAATTAAGTTCTTACCGAACTAAATTCAGTTACATTACACATTTTTTTGAAATTGTTATGAACAAAATGCATTTTTAAAGGAATAACTAAAAATTTCAGGGATGGGATCTGTCTGAAAGCACACACCCTTTTATATCATTCATTCTATATTCGATTATAATAAAAATTGCGATTCTTAGCTTGAGTAGTTTTTACAGAATAACAGATTTATAATGGTATAAACTTTTTGTAAGTACCGCCCATTATACCCCCCCCAACAAGATTTCTTCTTGTGTATAAATAAATGTTTTTTTTAATTCAGATTTTTATTTGGATTAAAAAATATTTGGTATTTTCTGAATGGACTTCTAAATTACAAATGCTCAAAAATAGTGGTTACACCGTGGAGCAAGCTTTTTATCCTGTGATAAATCAAGGCAATTCCATAGATAATCAAGTAAGAAATAAAAATGTGTACAGTTTAACATTTAGTGTACTGTTTATAAATTAAAAAAAACTTTTATAGTTTTTCCAAACCACGATTGCCGAATAGATGCATTTTTTAAGACGATAAAAAAATTTAAAATCTAATTTTGAAAATTTGGTACATCTAGTTCCTAAGCAAGTATATTTGAGTAGAAATCAGAAAAACTAAAGATTAATTCCATGAGGGTGAAAATAGCAAATAGTGTTTAAGTAACCAGTCTTTCTTTTAGAAAATATCACGTGCAGCGAAACATGTGACGCTACTAAATAACAATTGGGTACATTCGTACATAACCACTGGCCACTTTTTTATATTTTTTTGCTCGCGCCTTTATTTTTTATTTATTCCTGGCGGAGAGCGGTTACACCCTAAATTTTAGCCTGGAAGACTTTAACTTTAAGTAGTAGTAGTAGCAGAAAGAAATTAAATTAGGAAAAAAAAACAAATTGGTACGAGCAAAATATATATAACCTAGCGGCCATAAAAAAATTTCAAAATCACGAAATTTTAAAATCCGAGGTGCTGGGATTCGAAACCGTAAATAGAAACTTGATTCGTCTAAAAATTTTAAAAACCTGGATCTCTGAAAAAAGGAAACTTAAAGCCGAAGATAAAAAAGGATTGCGTTTGGGCTTAGACATAGGCTGAGGTAGATTTTATTCAGCTCTACGTTTTTAATTACGGTAAAATTCTCCATTTTTGACTTCAAGTTTGTGTACTTTTACAATTTAAATAGTTTATTTCAATTGGTTCAGGCTCATTAAAGAAGTAAACCTAAGCTTTAAACTGTTTAAACCCAAACTACATTTTTTGTTTTAGGTTTAAAATTCCTTTTTTTAAATTTACAATTTTATAAGTTATAAGTTCCAAGTTCTCTGCTTGCTGCGCTAAAAATTAGGTACATTTAGAGGTGAAACAAAAAAAAAACTTTGTCACAAAAACAAAAAAATTTGTACTGTTGAAATAGCAGTCTACTATTCCGTTAACCGTTTCTGTTTGCTTTTTGTGTGGAACCGATCTGTGTTTCATGTCATAATGAGAAAAATTGTTTTACAGTAAACAATCAGTTACTCATTTTAAAACAAACGAATTTTAGTATGTAAGCTTTTTGATCGCAGAAACCGTAATCGCATTGCAAATAAAAATACAAATGCAAAAAGAATTTTAACAAAACTTGGCGAAAAAGGAGCTTACAAAGGTAGGCAAAAACTTAAAGTTTAAATTAGGTTTAATTTCGATCAGTTATAAACGAATAACACTATTTTGCCAAAATAATTCGGCTATGGTGTTTGGCATTTTTCTGTGTTATTTTGTAAAACCTACCAGTTCTTTTTTCTTTCATTTAAAATTGAAATGAATGAAAAAACTTTGTTTATAAATTTAAAATAATTAAATCGCGTTTTTTTTATTAATGATATCGTTTTTTATGTAGCTCATAATTAACACATTACATGAGAAATTGAATTATATCATGTACCGTTACCGATTTTTTTTTTGAAAATATAGATCTACTCATTAATTACTGGTTGGAACTCAAACGAATTTAAAATTTAAGCTTTTTGCTATGTATATGTTTCTTATTTTCCAAATCCGTTACAAATTATCACCTGCGAGCTTCCTTTGAAAGGCACAAGCGTTAAATTAGTTTGAATGCCCAGGTTGTTTGCTGCATAAAACAATAGTTTTCATCAATTTTATGTTCATAAATCATAAGGTTATAATAAGATTTTAGCAATACGAACCTCATCGCTTTATGTTGGTTGGATGGCACTACGTAGCTTTGATTTTATGCGCCATGTACAACGCAGCATTATACCAACAGTTCAGCACCGTCAATGTCTTTAAAATTCCGTTCAGAACTGTGGGCGAGCTGGCTGCTGCGATCGAATCTCAGAAATTTACGGTGTTTTTGTTTTGTTTATTTTTTTTTACTATGAAAAACAATATACCACGATTCTGGGAAATCGCGTGTTGCGTCTCAGTTTAATGGACGGCCACCAGAAATGACGATCTGGCGCTGTTTAATATTGAGCTAAACCGGCAGACATCCCCCCATCCGCGTTTTAGATGCATTTTTTAGCATCTAAAATTGCAAAGAGTTAGCTTAAAAATACCTAAGAATTGTGATGTTCAGAAAAGTCGAAAAAATCCTTAAGACAGAAAATATGCTAATCAATTAACTTTTTTAAGCTTGTGACTAAAAACGGATGACACGAGACTTAAATTTGTAATCCCTTCATTGACTGAAGTGCTGTGTTGCAGCATCACCCAGTGATTTTACAACTCGCGTGTATAAGTCGACGTATTTTCGAAATATCAACGAAACCGGAGTGTTACAGGACCAAAATTTAAAAATAAAAAGATAGTCTTAGCAATTTTTTAAAATTATTATTACTGTTTATTATGAGTTACGTCAAAATTAAATGTAAAATTTACATTTAATTAAATTTCTATTAATGTCGTTATTAATGCTTGAAAAATAATCATAAAAAATAAATAAAAAATCAATCATTTTTTTGCAATTATTAAAAAAAAGTTTTATTTTATCCGTTTGATTTTAATTGAAATAAAAAAATAGCTATATTTACCGAGTCACTTGTTTAGGCAATGACCCCGGACGGTATTAACCAGTTTCTAGAAAACGTACTTGCCGTCAGCGTAACTCCTGGAATGGTAGCTTTAAAAAAGGCTCTGAAAAAATTTCCACCAAAACTCATCCGCAACGAAGATCGATTTGAAGCTCCGTCATTTATGGCTGCTGCATTTCAGGACACCGGAAATCCTATTGCTTATCTTGATATGTATGTTGTTTGTGCTACAGTCCTAAAGCGTAAAAAAAGTTAAATAAACACCGAAGTTTTGGTTTTTATTTCTCGGTTATAAATAACCGAATCTATAATAATCTCCGGGTTAGAATAATTAAAGGTATTGACATAACAAATATTTTTCGCCACCTTATACTAAAGCCCAATAAATAAAAAAAGCCTTAAAATATTACGTGTGATTGCGCAATAATTTGCATCATATCAGCAGTAGAACGTAAAGCCCGGGACATATTTCGTCCAATGTGTCAACAAAACTAAAAACCAAAAGTTTAGTTTTTAGCAATCTAAGAGCGTTTTTAGTTTTTTGCGACTTTTCTATGTAAAAAAATCCGTCATCTTATGCTAGTTTTTCCGCGCAGCGACTTTAACGTAGTGCTAGTTTTCTTGCAAAAAATATTGCGACTTTTTTGCACTCAATGCGTCTTCTTTCGTACTGCGATTATTTTGGCACAACAAAAATAGGCAGGTTGTTCATGTATGCGACTTTTCAAAAAAAAGTTTTTTTCAGAATTGTAATGTAAATTCGAACAGTCTCTTGTGTTATATATTCTTGTTGAAATACACTAACCGCATCTGCACCTCAGTAGGGAGTAATCAACTAATATTTTCCATACAAACTATGGGTAAAGTAATTAAAATAAAGGTTATTTAGTCCTTTGCTGTAGCACAAAAAGAAATTTTGTTCAAAACATGATAGTGGCTCAAAACTGCACTGTAGCAATGGTAGACCTCAGCGATATGGAAGGGAACTACTACGCACCAGTGTTCGCCCAGTCATTTGACTTCATTGAACGGTATATCGGTGAATCTTCCGAGTAACGATGGTTTAAACTCAGAAAAACATCAACCTTTGCGGTTTGCATCGAAAAGCATCTTAGCAACCTAATTAAAGCACCTTAGATTAAAGATTACAGACTACTGCAGCCTAATGCAATGATTTATTTAAAGACGTATTTATTTATTCTTTTTTGATTTTTTAGCAAGACAACGACGTCTTAAAAATTAAAAAGTTAACCGCTTCTGGCGCACGAGATCTGAAGAAGTGAAATCGAATAGTTCAATTTTTAGCAGTACACGACGGTAAAAACTCTCGCATTTGAATGAAAGTTGTTCAGTGTTAAATAATTCCACATGTGGTTATGACGTTATAAAATCACTTTCAGCGAATGTGCATCTGGGAAAAATTGATCTCCAATGAACTTGGAAATCTCTTATTTTTACATTCTCCTACTTTATTCCCAGAAACGAAAGCATGTAACCTAAAATTGCTTATAGTACGCGTCATTTAATGGTTCTCAAAATTTCGACGTGTACTTAATTGCTTCTCACTGGTGTTTAAAACGCGTTTATCCTGATTAAAAATTGAAAAAAGGACAAACAACCAAGAAATACTAAATTAGAAAAACTTATTTTTTACGTTATTTTGTTTTATTTGTTTTTTCTCCGCCAGAACCTACAAACAAATTTACACACAGATCGTCATTATATATGCAACTATTAACTTTTTGGGATTCTTTCCGCTGCAAATCCACAGAAGGTATTCCAGGTCAGTGCTGCTCAGTGTTAAAGTCCGCGTCATTGTCGCTTTCATCCTCAAGTTTAACAATGAGCAACACTGACGTGGAATCCCTTCTGCGGATTTGCATCGCTTTTTGAACAAAAAAATCCCAAAGGATTAAACATAAATAGAAGTTTTTTTTTCAAAATTATGTCCGCTGCCGCAACTGAAAGATACTCTTTGATGATTTTTTTTCTGATCAACAGACAGAAAGGGTTAGGTTCATTACAAAAAACGGTATTAATTGGTTTTTGTTCGGTTTTATTCTAATCTTTTTTCACTGGTTCACCGCCTTCAACTTTTTGTTAAATACAATTTATTTGTCCTGATCCTACCTCTTCCGATCGATTTGTAAAAAATTTTGCACTTATTATTTCCTGCTTTTTCTTGTTACAGTCGTTACAAAAAAATTTGTACTATGAATAGCGTAAACCCAATAGGTTTACCAAAAACCAGCGTAAATTATAACGAAAAATTTATATAGTTTTTTAAAACCAACTTATGTACTGTCCTTATAATTTTTTTTCGAACACAGCAAAAATTTGTTTATGTATGAAAGATTCATTGCTGTACCGAAAGGTTTAACGGTTGGGCTCAACTGATATCTTCATTTTACAGCAATCTTGAACAGATCTATGCGAGAAATTCTAATCCCATCGACTGCAATATAGGTCGTGTTGCACAAAATGTGGAATTCGGTAGTGCAGCGAGAAAACGTGTGTTTCGCTCCGCGTGATTGTGTGTTTGCGTGTTTGCGTGTTTGTGTGTGTTTGTCAAATAAAATCCTGCTAAAAGAATCCAGGCATTACCATTAATTAAAAATTTTTATTGTTTGGCACTTGGTGCGCTTATTGCAAAAGTAAATTAGAAAAAAAAATAGAACAAATAAATTTTTTTTCCGTACATTAAAAATTCTGCATGAAAAGTGCCCAAAATTTTTAGCATTAAAGTCTTTTAAACTTACATTTTTTTTGAAAATTTAGTACCAAAATTTTTTGCGGTACATTTGGGGGCTGCTCTGAGTGCGACTTAGCTGGATATCGTCCGTTTTATAAGCGTCCCAAATAGGGGTGTTCAATGGTAACTTTACAAATTTTTGTGTTAGAATGGTGGGTGAAACACCTTGCATTAGTGTTGTAAAAAGTTACTTTTAAAACTAATAAAAGTAACAAATTATAGGTTATTTTTATTTTTACTCGATTTTTAAATTTTACTTACTTTTACATTTACTCTTACTCGACTTTTAAAATTTTAATAACTTTTACTCTTACTCGGATTTTTTTCAGCAAACACTTAAAATAATTTAAGTAATTTCAACAAGTCGGTTCCCAATGGGCTTGTTAAAAAATCAATGGCAAAAGAAGGACTTTTAAGACACGCTGACACGCTGACACGTTAAAAACCGTTTATTTATATTAAAAAACTTATCTAAATAAAAATTTATATATAAAATCAGCAAAACACTTTGGAACGGAGCTCTGAGGCTCCAAAAATCGGTGTTTTGCTCCGTTTCAAAATTACTTTTATTATACTTTTACTCTTACTTTTACTTAAAAAAAATAGGTTTTACTTTTTTTACTTTACTAAAATAAAATATTGACCGTTTACTTTTTTATGTTAATTAAATAAAAAAAACAATTACTGTTACTCTCTCTTACTTTACTTAAAAGTGCGGTGCGGAGTCAAACTTTTTGTTTTCGATTTTGATAATTTTTTGTGAAAACCTTCTGCCCCCCAATAGCCTCAAAAATTTTTTTCAACAAAATATCTCCTGTGCTTCAGGAGTTATGACCCACCCCGAAAAAAATGGCTTTTTTCAACAATTCCGTACGTGAAAGGTTGCTCAATGGATATAACAATTTACGTAACAAATCATGCACTAAAAGAAAGCGGCTACTTTCTACTTTAATTTAATACCTTAGTCGTTAAGATTGGTGCAGTTTTTGTTGAAATATTACGTTTTCCGTACAAAAAACCCGCGATTTTTTCGGCATTGCGCAAACCCCGGCATTGCGCAACCTTTCTTTCCTTTGCTTCGTGTTTTTAGCGAAAAAATCGAGTGATTTTTTTACGAGAAACGCAATATCTTAAGAAATACAACACCAATCTTAACGATCAAGGTAGCAAATTAAAGTAAAAAATAGCCGCTTGCTTTGAGTGTATAGTTTGTAACTTAAATTGTTATATCTATTGAGCAATTTTCACATAATTTCTGAAACACTGGAGATATTTTGTTGAAAAAAATTTTTGCGGGCTATTGGGGGCAGGGGTAAGGTGTTCACAAAAAATTATCAAAATCGAAGACAAAAAGTTTGACTCTGCACCGCGCCTTTAAATTAAAATTTTTTAAATTACTTTTACGTTTAATTAAAATAACCGAAAATCATTGCTTTTTTACGACACTACCTTGGATAGAACAATTTTCAATATTAGAAAAAAATGCTCCCATAGGAAGATCAAGTGTAATTTCTACAAAAAAATGTGCGCTGAATAAAAAGTTTTAAGTGATTATATCTCATTAACCAAAAAATGCGATAATTACATTGTTATTCTTGGATTAATTATTATATAACCATGCAATAATAACTTTTAAACTGTGTAGTTAAATAAAGCTGTATCAAAATACCTTTGGTTGTGAGATATGCCCACTCAATAATTTTTAGGTGCAATTATTTCCTGTACAGACAGAGTAAAGCTTAAATCAGAACAAAAATAAACCGTGTCCATTCGAGATTTTCGCCTTGGAACTTGGAACCTACCATAAAACAAAAAACTAAGAGCCATGGGTCAAAATTCGTTTTAATAAATATTAAATTATTTATTAAATAAATAATTTTCGTTAATTTTCTCAAACAGTAAAGACTTAACAACAGTGTTAAAACAATATTAAGTATTTTTGCACCCTTCAATTTCTGCATTTTAATGTTTTCATATGTGTCAGGTCCTTACATTTTAAAAAGCCCACGAAGCGAATTTGCATTTATTTTACTTTCGCAAAGGACCAAACTATCGCAGGAATCTTGGAGAGCCTCGAAATCAAAGAAACAGACTGAGTCTTAAAATTCCTTCTCGTTCGCAAATCGGTGTTAATTATTTATTATAAAAAACACCCACAAAAAAATTTTACATGCTACTCTTCCTGTCAATTTCTTTTAACTCTTAGGGATTTTTTCGCTGCAAATCCGCAGAAGGGATTCCGCGCCGGTGCTTCTCTGCTCATCGTTAAACTCGCGTTTCGCCTTCTAGTCAACGTGAAGTTTAACACTGAGCAGCGGTGGCGCGGAATCCCTTCCCCTGAATTGCAGTGCTTTTTCGACGAAAAATTCTTACAAAGTGTTAATCTATTTAATTGAGTTTTTTTTACAATGCTCAATAAATTTTGTGCAACACTTCCAACAGGTGGCGGGGTGGATCTTTATCCCCTCAATCTCGACCATCTCTACATGTCTTTTGTGCTTTTTCTGTATGGAATGGCTTTTGCTATTTTAGTTCTCATCTGCAACTTCTTACGCGTCGAAAGATCTACCAAAAAGTAGTGTTGTGAAATTAATAAATAAAAAAATTAGTTGTCTGGGAAAAATACATAAAACCTTACAAAATCAACTAATTTTTTATTATCATAATATAAAGTTATATATTCTAACCAAGCCCTGATTCTAACACTATAATTGCTTTCTCGTATGTTTATAAGGATTTTACAAGACTACTTTAAGGCAAATGCTTCTTAACGTATTTGAAAACTCCATTTTCGCTTCACGCAATGGCTTTGGCAAAAAAATCAAGCCCACCAAAGAAATTAGAATACAAAAGAAAAACTCAGTTGCTTCAGGATCATATCAAGATCACAAATAGAATTTTTTTAAAGATTATGGATTTAATTAATACTGATCACGGGTAGATAGTAAAGTGGTATGCAATTAAATCAACCCTTATTTAGTAAAATCGTTACAAAGTGTTACAAAATTTAAAAAAAAAAACAATGAAGATTGTATACATACCAAATTAATTATTTTGGAAGAAAATCGAATTGTTATGGTAATGTTATGCTTAGCATTAAACTTTTATGAGATATTTAATAATAAATTAAGTTCTGAAAAGTGTAATAATATATTTGCAGCGTAATATATATTTTGCTTGCTTTTATGTGTACCTCAGCGAGTTTATTCTGTTTATAATAATTTAAATAAAACATTTTTTCACTCTTTTTCCTAAAATTGAATTAAATGACGCATCTCGCTCATAAACATTCTCATATTTATAAAAAGTACACGAATTTGAATTAAACTTTGCAAAAAAGATAGCCAAATATTCAAAGAGTTAAGTAAAATTTGGTTCAATTCTAACAATAAGTTAAGTAAAATTTTGTTCAATTCTAACAATAAAAAATACACAGGGACATTTTCTCTAATCAAAACTTTTTTGAGATTAAAGAAAGGTAAGGAAAAAAAGCTGAATAAATATCAGAAAACAATTAGTGTTATAAGAATATGTGCACGTATTACGCGGTAATACGCGGTAGAACCAAATGTGGATAATCTAATAAAGGTATGTCACAGCGGTCTGTAGCAGCGTGCATCATAAAATCCATTCGAGCCGCATTTCCGGCCCTAGGACCGCATTTTGGGCCCTAGGGCCGCATGTCCGGGCCTAGGGCCGCATGTCCGGGCCTAGGGCCGCATGTCCGGGGCAAAAGCCGCATGACCGGCCCTAGGGCCGCATGTCCGAGCCTAGGGCCGCATGTCCAGAGCAAAAGCCACATGTCCGGGCCTAGGGCCGCATGTCCGGCTCTAGGGATGCATGTCCGGGTTTAGGGATGCATGTCCGGGCGTAGGGCCGCATGTCCAGTCCTAGGACCGCATGTCCGGGCCTAGGGCCGCATGTCCGGTCCTAGGGCCGCTTCCGGCCCTAAGGCCGCACGTCCGGGCCTAGATACGCACGTCTGGGCAGGAGGAAATCAGTTATTAGGACACGAGAATACAGAGCAAACAACACATGCCTTTTTGTCTGCACCCTCATAATCTTATTAAGTCCGGGCCTAGATCCGCACGTAAGGCAAGAGGAAATCAGTTTAGAACAGGAGAATACAGAGCAAACAACACATGAGTTTTTGTCTGCAGCCTCATAACTTATTAAATAACTATGGTTTTTTTCGTACAAATAATTTCTGTTTAGATAATTTTAAAATCTAGATCGGAAAAATAACATATGTTAAGAATTTAACACAGTTTTTACGAAACAAAACAATTGGTAATAAATAAAACAACAATTAGAAATTGATAGCATTAATTATTTTCGCGTGATTTTTGTTAAAAAAAATCAAAAAAGAGTTGTAATATGTTTTTTACTTACTTTAAAAGTCTGTCCGGACAATTTTTAATTCACAGCGTTAAATAAAATACCAGTTGAAAAGAAAAACAAAAATTATTTTTTACTTACATAAAATGTATTTTTATTATTTATTATAATTATAGAGCATTATAATATTTTAAAATATCCCAGCGACGAAAATTCGAATGAGTGCAAAAAAGTAGGAAACAAATGCGGTTTAAATATGTAAAAATAATTTTTTTTTTCGATTCATTGAAAAAAATTAGAATTAATCTAAAATAAATAATAATATTAAATCAAAAATGTGGCAATAAAAATATGTTTACAGTGGAAATCGGATCCCTCGACCTCATCCGTCTGCCGCCACATAGCCATCTGCACATCTTTTCTAATAGAGGTTTATAAACCCAAGCCCTCTATTAAATCTAAAATATGCAAACACAACATATTAACAGTACGAGAGCTATTGGCTATGGCCGTTTAAAAATCTCATATTTCAATAAAATTATACTATTTGGGGTTTAAATTTCACCAGATAAAATTAAATCCACCTTTTTTCGAAACTTTAAAGAAATTAACCCCCATTTTTTATGAAAAATCGTAAATTAAACCATAAATACAAAACATTTTCACTAATTTTTACGTACGTGAAAAAAGGTAACAGTTCTTCTTCATTGGAAGTATTTTTCCTATTAAATAGTGCATATTTTTAAGGGGTTTAAAAATATTTCGCTGCAATTTCATTTTTAATATCAATTATTTCAACTATTTTATTAATATTATCAATGTGCAGTTTATAATTGTGGTATTTTTGCCTGATTAGCACCGATATTAAATTTTTATAGAAAGAATTTTGTATTTAACGAGATTTCGCATGCCAAAAATCGCGATTTTTCATACTTAAGAAAACTGTCCGGAGCCCTTCCCACTCCTGGGTTTTCCACCCAGATCTGGGTTTTTTGCTTCAATTTGGGTTTCTGGTTTTTTTCTGGCAATCTGGGTTTTTTTTCAGGATTATTACTTCATAAATTTCACGGTGAAACCAAAAATCTGAGAAGTAATAATAAGAACGATCAATTTTTAAAATTTTTCTCGCGCTTCGCTCGGCTCAGCGCACCTGCCTTTTAGCCAATTTTATAATTTTTAACTGCGCCTAGTACGATATTTTTTATTAATTATAATTATAATTTTTTATTAATTATAATTATAATTAATCATAATTTTTTATTTAATTATGAATTAAACAAAATAACCGCCTAAAAATGATAGGAAAAGCTGTAAAACTGAAAGTTCTTTCTTGTAATTTGTTATTGTAGTCATTTTAGTCAAAATTTTGTTGGTTTAATAAAATTTTTGAAATAATTAAAATTATTTTTTCACGCAAATACGTTTTATAAATATGAATTTAGTATTAATTTTTATAAACTACCTAAAGTTTCGTCATTTCAACCTTACATTGGTTGATTTACTACATTATAAAATATGCCCCCAACCCTCCAACTGATTTTTCTAAGGATCCTTCCTTTACTTTAAATATTTTAAAATTTTATGAAATCGTCATATAAATCTTAATGCATCCTTAAGGCATAGAATAAATCAATAAAAAATTTCCCGCTTTGCGGAAAGTTCAAGTTTACAGTATTTTATTGCTTTATTTGTCAGCCGAATGTTACGAAAAACTAGCGACCCGACCAGTCAAGCGTTTATTTTCTAATAATTTTGTCAGCCATTTAATATTTATCTTTAGATAAGATTTATACAAAGGACTGAAGAGTTTAGTTTAATCATAAAATGGGATTTTTGGGTTTAAAAATGTTCAAGCTATTCATTTGATGCATATTGGCGTAGCATGCCTGTACCAGACCAGCAAAACTTGTTAATCAAATCAATAAATTTTAGAGTATCCATGAAATATAAATTTTAACACCGTATTAATATTAATTAATGAAGGCCAACAAATTGTATAAAATTTAGGTTATAAAAGACAAAAATAGTAAAAATTATAGCCTCGAACGGCATTGGCAGGCTACAATTTAAAGCTTTTTTACTTTATCATATTTTTTCCAAGTTGTAGCGCAGTGGCAGATCTTATGTCTTGCAAATGGAAGGTCCCTGCTAGATCGAGTCCCGCTGCATTGTGATAATATTGCTTGTTAATATTGTTATATCTAGTATTTGATTGCGCAATTAGTACTGAATAGCATCGACCTTGTGTATCGTGCTTTATGCGAAATAAAAAATATTTTAAATTTAATTGCAACGCTAAGCTTCCCGCCCACGAGAACAGAGAAATCTTTTGTTTTTCTTTAACGAAACCATATACGGTCCTGATGAGCCAAATCTCACAATAAAAATGATCAAAGTATTGATGTTTTATACTGTTGTTGTTTGTTTTGCAACAGATTAGTAGTTTTTTTAAATTTCGGAATCTGGTTTTTTTTGTCCTTGATCTGGGTTTTTTTCGTACCAAATCTGGGTTTTTTAGAAAAATCTCAGTGGGAGCCCTGGTCCGGAGACACCTTAAAGAATTTCTTTTTTTAAATTGCTGAAGACAAAGTATTAGTGTTTTTAAGCTTTTATTTAGTTTTAATTTTGACCATACACTTTAACTAGAAAAAAAAGCACCCAATTTTGTTAAAAATGACTTTTATAAATTGTAGTATGTTTGCAATCAAACTCCTGCCGGTAAAAATATTCGAATTTATAATGAACGTAATTTTTCTTTGCCCAATACCTTCGTCTTGTGTACAATAACTGATTTCATTGTGCCCGGAAATGCGGCCCTAGGGTTGGACATGCGGCCCTAGAGCCGGACATGGCGGCCTTAGCGCCGGACATGCGCCCTAAGGCCGGACGTGCGGCCCTAGGGCCGGACATGCGGCCCTAGGGCCGGACATGCGGCTCGAATTGGATTTTATGATGCACGCTGCTACAGACCGCTGTGACATACCTTTATTAGATTATTCGCTTTTGGTAGAACTAATAAAACTGTTTTATTTGAAAAAAAAACAATAAGTAAAAAGTTCAAGTTATAGTGTGTGCCTGCAGTATAAAAACTATTAAGAAGGAAATTACTTAAATAATATTTTTAATCTCTAGATTTTTAGTCCTTTCAACTTTATAAACAGATTTTTGTAGGTTGGTTTTAAAAATTACTTACATAAAAAATATTGATTTTATTTTTTAGGAAAAATGGGCTGGGCCTATTCATTTAATACTTACAGAAGAACCAAAATAATAATCAAGTTTTTGGGTACCAAAAAGGTTTTTTGCAAATTATTATAGGAATTTATATATATCTTTTTTTATTTTTAAATTATTGACTGCAAATTGGTGTGATATTTACTCAGGATTACCAATAGTGTGTAGCGAAATAAAACCTTGCTGATTTCGATCATTTGCAGTATTGAATCGTCTATTTAACAACAAAACCATTTAAAATGTTCAACAAAAACGGTTTAATATTAAAGATAAAGTACTGTAGTTTAACAATTTATTTTAATAAATACTCAATTTGGAACAAAAGGTAATTTTTAAAAGGATAAAGTTGACTAAATTTTGTATATTTTGTGAATAGGTGGGAATTAAAAAAATTATGCGTTCTTATTCGCTTTTTTTATTATATTATTATTCGCTTTTTTTAAACGTCATAACCGCACAATTTTAATCGGTCGCCCATGTCTCCTAAACCTACGAGGTCAGCCAGATATAATTTAACCATAATATAATTATTTTAAAGTTTTTAGAAGATAAAAAAATATCCCATTTTATGTTTTTAGTTTTGTCTTACTACTATGATTGATTTGGAAACTTTAAATTTTTATTGCGGTGGGAAATTCGGGCTATCTAACCTTCGAAAACCAGAAATGTCACAAAAGAACGGAAACCGTGTTGATTTTTGAGGCGGATGAAAATCAACACAACTTCATTTACTTTGTTTGCCCTGTGCCAAAAGCCCACACACATTTAAAGAAAAATGCAGCTTTTAAATCTTAGTAATTCCATGTATTTACCTCCGTTAATATTCATTTATATTAAATTTTGACGTTTCTAGTTCAATTTAACAGTTGTCTAAAAATATTAGAGCTAAAAAAATGCCCACGCATTTTTTAATATTATGACAAACTGTCCATCATATTTTTAATTTTAATATCAATATTTTTATCTATCCTCTCCAATGTACTTTTCAATCAAAACAGGTGTAAAATTCATGTGTTTTTTTATTTCAATTAACTATGCTATGCTACAGCAGTATTTCCAAGCAAATATTGCAAACGCACATTTTTTACTAAAAATTTTAAATTCGAGCAATTTACTGCACAAAATTAATAATATATGGCTAATATGCTATCATGTCGGGCGGACTTCATAAGACCATTTCTTAATTGCAAACGGTGTAAAATTTATGACCATGTGATCAAAATAATTGATGGACCGTCAACTTTGAAAGCGTTGTCGCTTTTCCCTGCGGGTGGGCGGACAATAAAAAGTTAAAATATTTGTCGTTTCTTAAGTACGTAAACAAACGGTAAATGTGGTTTAAAAGCGGCACTCCCTCAAGTTCGTTTTTCTTTTTTGTTTATGTAAACAAGAAGCTAAGAACTTATTGTGGGCGTCAAGAATATTTGGTTGAATTTAAACCGGTCCCACAGTTTAAAGAATTATTCTTATAATTTGGTGGCGTTGTTTTTGATACAATATATTCAATTTTCGAATAATTTATTCGGTTCGGTTAAATAACTCATAAATATTTAAAAAACGACAATAATATTTAAATGAACAGTATAATGTCTCGAGAAAGATTATTGAAAAAAACCATAACATAGCCGAAAACCTATTTAAAAAGTTATTACATAAAATAAGCTCATACTTGTTTTATCTTTTTGTTTCTTTTGGTGATATCAAAGGTGTATCTATAAATATTCACACTTCTCTGGGGTGCGCGACGGGCAGCGTGTGCGCGTGTGCAGCGCACGGCGCGGGCGCGGGCGCGCCGGCGCGAGCGAGCGCAGGAAGTTAAAGTCTCGGGCTCTACCCCCCCCCCCCCCCCCCCCCCCCCCCCCCCCATTACAGACCGCTGTGCATACCTTTCCACCAAAATTTAATAACTGCCGTGGTTTTTATAAAATTTGACAGAATTTTTTTCTATTATCATAAAAAATTTTCTATATAAGGAAGGATGCAGTAACTGGTAGTCAAATACTTTTTAAGTTTTTCATATTTGCCCAAATTATTCCTCAATTTTTTCCGCCAAATTTATTCTCCCAAGTTTCATCACAGTTTCAAACTTGCTATGATAAAAGTTTTTAATATTATATGATACTCGGCTAAAGCTTAGTTAAATATAGCTCTTACTCTAAGAATAATTTTTACAATTCCAAAAACGTGTTTTTGTTACTTTATTTGGGGTTGAATTAGTTTATTACATTTAAAAAATTAAAATTCTTTAAATTAGTATTTTAAGGAAAAGACATTTTACAGACAGGCGCCTTATGCATTTTTCTTCAAAAAAAAATAAGTATCCCTTTTATTTGCGGAATATCATAAAAATGACCGAAAACAAAGATAAAAAGAGAATTGAATAATCAACAATCATAATGAAAAATTTTTTTCCAATATTATTTTTCTGTGTGTAACTTTTCGAGCAATAACATTCGCGGAATTAGGATTCGCTATGTTTTGGTATCAATTTGAGCCAGTTTTTGTTAGTTTTTGTTATAAATTTGTACAAAATTCACAAAATTACAGTAAAAGTCACAAATATTTTTGTAACAGCTTTAAATTATTGCGTGCTAACTAAAAATTTTAAAATTGATATATTTTTAGTTTTAGTACTTTAAATAACAAAAGCCAGTGAAAGTCATTGTATTTGCGATGTATGCATTTTCATTTTCTGTCGGGACACACAAGTTCGATCATTTTTACGGTATAAGCCTATTTTTGTTGCTGTTATTCTACGGTTTCTTCAAGCTACATAAAAATTATCAATATTTTTATAAAGGTTTAAAATTAATTTGTGACTAGCTGAAATTTTTGAAATTCACATAATGTAGTTTTAGTACTTTATATTAATGTTGTAAAAAATTACTTTTACTTAAAGTAATAAAAGTAACGGATTTTGAATTACTTTTACTCGACTTTTGAAATTTCAATTACTTTTACTTTTACACGACTTTTGAAATTTCAAATACTTTTCCTTTTACTCTTACTCGGATTTTCCACTGCAAATACTTAAATTAATTTAAGTAAAATTTAAGTAATTTCAATGTGTGGACCCCCTATGGGATTGTTGTAAAGTGAATGACAGAAGATAATTTTTTGAGCCGTTAACACGCTAAAACCATTTATTTTGACTAAAAATGTTATTAAAATGACAGTTTATACATAAAAAAAGCAAAAAACTTCAAAACGGAGCTATGGAGCTCCAAAAACCGGTGTTTTGCGCCGTTTAAAAATTACTTTTATTATACTTTTACTCTTACTTTTACTTTAAAAAAATTGGTCTTACTTTTACTTTTACTTTATTTAAATTAAAAAATCACAAATTACTTTTACTCTTACTTTACTTAAATTAAAATTTTTCAAATTACTTTTACTTTTACTTAAAATAATCCAAAATCAATGCTTAAAATTTCGTTACTAAAGTCAATAAAAGTATACTCTCTTTCTCTTGTCAGTTCTCTTTAAAAGCAAAACTTCGTTTGTTTATTTTTATAAACCGAACTTTTTTGTTAAAAGTGGTAATGGGTTTTAAATATCTGTTCATAAATAAAATTCAATCCTAAAATTTGTTTATTTTCGTTTGTTGTGAAAGATTGTATTTTTCAAACTTCATCATTATGAGATGTGATGAACTAAAGTTAACCCGTTCCCGTAATTGTCTTTTCCCTGGTTACCACGGCGAAAACCATTTTGCCACGGCGGTGAAACCTTGTTTCATGGTGGTGGTATCTTCATCTAACTATTGCCGTGCGTAAAATTTAAAGCGGTAAACTCTACGTATTACCTACGTCGTACATAAGTGGTACGTAATGCTTTATGCGTGGATAAAATTTGCATAATTGCTAGGTTTAAATTTTTTCGCTTGCATACTATAATGGTTAGAGGAAGATACCACCGTCGTTAAACGAAAGTTTTACCGTTGTAACGGGGAAAAGACGATCTCGGGAACGAGTTAATTCAAATTTTCAGTGAAATCTATGAAGCTCACGATGCATAGAGAAAAAATTACGAATCTATCTGTGAGGTGTGTTGTGGTAGGACTGCGAGCTTTGGTTGCAGTTGCAAGATTGTGTATCATTGCGGTGTTTTCCTTAAAACTGACAACGTAAATTTTGAACGGCCATAGTTCTTTGTCTGCGCAGAATGTTTTTCGGCTCCGACAGATGTCTGCACTATTGTGCAATATCCTTTTTTGTCGCTTTGTCCCGTTTAAAATCCCATCCGGAGTTTGGTTTTTACAACGGATTGACTTGATTTTTTGTGTTAATTTATTTAATTTGTATACCAAAAAAGCTAAAAGAAAATAATACACAGAAATCTGATGGTGTTAATGTCTTAAAACCGACGGTATTTGTTTATTATTTTGAAAACTTTTACGAACTTTTTTGCTCTTTTTTCGACAAAAGATGGGGGTCATCGCCTTTTGTGAACTTGCGAAATGAGGATATAAAATACAATGTCACATGTATGGTTTTGTAATGCCCCACAAAAATGATTTTTTGATACGTGTTTGTACTTTTTGAGTGATTGTCAATACTGTGAATTGTACTTCACATTCTCCGTTGAGTAATTGTGTACTTATTTCACTCCATATGCAAATTCTGATCGTTATCATGGCGCTAGGAAGAAATACTTCTGCATAATACCTTTGGAAAGAATATCTTCTGAAACACTTTTAAAGAAAACAAAACAAACATAACAAAAAAAACTTTGTTTTCTCTAAGCCTAAACGAAACCTCAAAATCAAGCTAAAAAACATAAAAAAAGTTTGAAACGTTTTTAAAAATGCCGAATATTTTGGTGTTCAAAGACGCTATTTTTTCCGAAAGATATTTTAGAGAAGGCCTTTCTTCTGGACACCATCATCATTCATAGCTGTGAATTTTAAGGTAAATGTTTTTATTTTATATAATAAACGTTACATAAACGATTTGCCCTTTACCATTTCTATCCCGAAACAATTCGCTTTTGCGACAATTAACTTTTGGATAGATGTTTCGCTCTTTGGAATTAGTTTCCAGATTTTTTTATAACGGCTTATTGTTTTTGTTTGTAAAATTTACTTCGATAGAAAATAAATTCTTATGGATTCATTTATGCCCGCCCCATTTTTTCTTGTAAACTTCATTTTTGTGATTATTTGCTTGGAAATTAAAAAAAAGAAACAAAAAAATGGATTTTAACCCGCGTATATCTTGCAATACATTTACACCAATGACAATTGATAAAATGTTATTTTAAGTAACCTAAAAAAATTTCTTTTATTGAATTTACCATTTTTAATGCTGAGTTTGAAAATCGCAATGAAAATTTGCAGCAACTAACCGTTTTTGAGATATTAAAAGAATAATCCAAAAACTATAAAACGGGCTTTTTTAAAAGTTATAACTAATAGTTTTTTTATCACTAATTTTTTGTGTGAATAGGATTTTTTGCTACATACTCCTAAGGCAAGAATTAAAAATTAAGTTTATGAAAAATTGGGTGTGAATTTTCCTGTGTAAGAATAGTTACCGGAGAGAATTTTCTGATAAACTCATAACATAATATTAAAAAAACCAACCATTGTTATTGATAAATAATTTTACGATTTTCGTTCCATTACGCGAGATAAGGAAAAAATATTCACGGTGATACTTCTTGATTTGCAAAACTTGGAGCTGAGGGAATGTGGAACCGAAAAATGAAGCGAAAATGGGGAACTTATCCCAGAAGTCAGGAATTCGGAACCGAAAGTTTAAATATTTCTTAAATCCAACCTAAATTATTTAAACCCAAAATTTTTTTATTTTAGCCTCCTTGTTTAAATTGTTGTGGTTTCATTCCAAGTGCCTAAAATTTTCCAACGGGTCTAAGTTTCCTATCGCTACAAAACCATATCGTACTTTTTTTTCTAAAAAGCTTCAAAACCATATCGTGGTTACTTAATGGGGGGCATTTTTTAATACAACGAACAACTGTTGCAGCCACGTTGGGTTTACCTTTAGTCAACATAACCGTTATGGATAGGATGTTGATTTTGAACTAAATCTGCCTTAATTCTATTAGATAATTCATAAAACCATTTTGCAGTGTTATACCTAAATTCATGAATCTTATGTAATAAAGTCTTAAATAAATTTAGCATACATTTATATGGTGTCGTGTGATTTGCACGACGTGGTTTATGCTCAATTGATTGGATGTACCGTATGATGTTAACGTTCAGGTTTTGGCGCGGTTTCCACCCAAAGAGTCAAAGGGATTCAACAGTTGCGAATTCACTTTTCCAACCTGAATCTGAAACAAGTGAGATTCAAGCATTAACGTAAAAATAAAATGTTCACTGAACAGTGGAATTGCAATTCATTGAGTACCAATTAAAATTGATATTCTTTTTTTCCAAATCCAAAAAAAACATACTATGTCGTAGTAAACCGCGAGGTTTGAAAAGATTTCGAGGAACGGTTGCTTTCTCACGGCAGATTCTGATTTTCAGCGCGATAGAGGTAAATTTAAGCGCGCTGAAAAATCTGAAACTCTATCATGATAAACTTTAGCTTGATTTTTAAGTTTTGCTTAGGCTTAGGAAAAACAAAAAAGCATTTAAAACTGTTTAGCTGACTAAAAACAGCGTTTCCGCTTAGATTAACCGTGTTTAAAAATTGATTTTTCAGCGTGCTGAAAAATTAGCGCGCTGAAAATTGGAAACTCGCCCTTCCCACCTGTTTTCCCGTCAAAAAAAATTGCGGTCTTTCATTTTCGTCATTCTTAAAACAACCTAACTAAGGTTTTCTGGTGTTTGGCGAACTGTGATCAGTTCAACCAGTTAGTGCGTGGTGTTATTTTCTATTCCTCATAAATTAAATGAATATTTAAGGCTGTGCGCACTTTGGAGTAACATAAGCTTATTGCGCAAATAGTTTTCGTGAGTCATACCTGCGTAGATTCCAAACACCGCAAAAGACACTGGAATACTATTATTATGTTTAGGCATAAAAGTTATGTCACACATAATACAATTAGTTTTTTACCACTATTAAACTTTCTACTAATAACAAAATAATTTAAAAAATTTGTTTTAATTGTAAACAATAAATAATCACGAAATAGTCTGTGGATTTGTGTTTTATTCTTACTTCATCATGTGCAAGATGTAGAAATAAATTAGACCAACGTTGTTAAGTGTGCGCATGCGGGTAGCGAGGAACGCTTTAGTTTTGAAAAATCCCGGGCGTACAAACGTTGTTTTGTTAGGATCCAGAACTCGAATATCTGTTTACTATGGCTCGGACTTTTTGTTTACGAACACTTTCTACGCGGCATACGGTTGCTATTTCTATTTTTACACGCATGCCTTCTGTGTATTGGCGTTAAAATATTCTTTATTTATAATTGTATTCTTTGTTTGGGTTCGACTAAGTTTGTGTTTGCGCAATTTTTTTATTAGTTTTTTTTTTCTTCCGTCGCGATTTTTTCCAGTTCAAATTGGCCGTTTCGCTCAGATTTATGAGAATTTTAATCGCGCATATGCGTAATATTTATTTTAAACGATCATTATTGTAAAAGTTTGTTTGTTGTTTTTTTTTCATGAATATGAAACGCTTTAGAAAGTTGAATGATAATGACAATAATATTTTATTGGAAAGAACACATATTATAAAGCAAATTTATGTAATTTAAACAGTATTTCGTGTGTTACTTCACGCGAATTATATATGGAAATAGATTATTAATAGCATCGTGAAATATACTAAAAAATAGGTTTTATACTGTTATCTAGTTTAGTGGAGTTCCATTCTAATGGACGATTGATTTGTAAGTGTGAACGTATTTCATTAATGCGGTTTTCGGTATAAATCCAAGTCGTGGCAAAGTTCCAGACCGCACTACGTCTCGCGTGCGTCACTTCTAACGAACGTACTTACGACTTGCTTAAGATGGAATCGTGACGGGAAAAATTTACGTTAAACATACTGATATCAGTGCTGCTTGCTTCGCCTTTGGTATCGGTTTAAGCAAATTTTAAGCAATCAAATTTTAAGTCGGCCCTCCTTTTTTAAACGGTTGCCCATTATGAGGTAAAAGATATTTTTGATAGGAATAATGGGTATTTTTTAAAATAAGCGTCTGCATACCGGACGAGTGTCACGCTTCTTCTTAAATATTCAGACGTCCTTCCTTACATTCGCCTGTCACGCGTTTGCGATCCGTAAGACACATAAGATGATAGAACTTTTGGTAGAAAACTTTTGTTTAGAAAAGCCGGTGTTTATCAGAAAAATTCTATGCAGTGCCAAAATCATAGATTTCAAGGTTTATATTATAATCTCAAGAACATATTATTAAATTCAAATTGCGTCATGCGTAATAAAATTTTACGAAAAATCTAAACTTAAAAAAAACTCAGTTAAACCGTAACCTAAACAGAACTAACTATAAAATCAAGCTAAATTTCATTATGATAATTTTTCTTTAATCGTGCGTTCTTTAAAAATATCAAAATATCTATATAATTTCGGTACATTGCTTTTTTTGGAACAATAATTTAGTTACCCGAACAGACGCGCGCTTTCAATAGATTTTTTAATAATTTTGAACGATTTTAGGAACGTATTATTATATAAAAGTTAATATTACAATCACCCTAGTTTTTATGAAAATAAACCAATAAATTGTTTTATGCCATTTAAGGTTTGTAGTGTAACAATTGTCATTTTATGGCATCGAAGCAAAAAATCACCCATTTTAGTTTTTGCGCAACAAAAAATTTCAAATTGTAAAAAGTTTCTAAAAAAAAACAGCGCCGCTATACAACAAAGTTTAATTTTGTCGTGCTTTTTAACGCAAAAATAAATTATTACCTAATAATTTCCTTACACGGGACGTCAATAAAAAGGCAGGAATTTTTAACTTAAATAAAACACTTGTCAAAACGAAAAAAATTCTGAAAAACTTTCTGATTTAACTGAGGATGTGGGTGCTAGATTTTCGTTCGAGATGTAATGTTTTGAGTTGTATTTGTGCTATTTTGTACGGTATGAAGACCGGTTATAGGTTATGTTTGTTGAATTAAGATTATGAGCAGCTGAATAAGTAAATCCAAATATAAATAGACGGAATATCTGTCTGTTTGTTTGTGTGTGTCAGTGTGTGTGTTCCGTAACTCATCCACAGATCTTTGAAAAACTTATAATCCGTGATATCTCGTTGTGGGTTTAAATTTTCGGAAGGTATTTTTATCTATACAAGTAGCCCGTGTCAGCCATACGGGTGACAAATAATTTTTCCCGCAATTTTTATATTCATTTACTTTTTTTTTCAAAATATTCAACCCTTTTATGCCATTCCCGTGACTGTCAGCTTTACAGTGATACCTCAGTTACCCACTCTAAAGATAAATTCTATCAGGGTGAAAATAAATGAGTGGTAAAGTAACCACTCGTTTTTCGAGAAAATATCACGTGCAGAGAAACACATGACGCAACTAAATAATAATTGGTTACATAACCGCTGAAAGCTTTTTTTTTAAATTTTCTCGCTCGCGGGTTTATTGTTTATTTTTTCCTGGCGGAGAGCGGTTACGCCTTTAATTTCAGCCTGGAAGTCTTTGGCTTTAATTTTAGTTGGGGAGAAGGGTCTTTCCCTCTTTTGGTAAAAATATGTTGTCCAGCATAAAGATGTCCGTGTTAATTTTTTACTAATTTTAACCACCTTATGATGCTCCCTGAACTATAAAGTTTTCCATAATATCTCATTTATCCTAATTTTTTCTGTGTTTGGGGAGGAAGGTTCTTCCATCTTTGGTAAAATTATGTTGCCCAATATAAAGAATGTCCATGTTAATTTTTTTTTAAATTTTAACCCATTTATGACATTCTCCAGACTGTAAGCTTTGCAATAATACCTCATTTAGCCCAATCCGTTTTGTGATTGGGAAGAAGCCCCCTTTTTGGTCAAAATGCGTTGTCCAGCATAAAAATATCCTTGTTATTTATTTGAAACATTCAACCCTTTTATGTCATTCCTTGAAACTTAAGCTTTGCAATGATATCTCATTTAGCCCAATCCTTTTTGTGGTTAAGGAGAAAGTTCATTGCCCCTTTTAGTGAAAACACGTTGTCCAGCATAAAGATGTCCATGTTCATTTTTCCAAAAACAGGATATTCTGGCTATACTTTGACAAATTATTCTTGCCACTAAATTTGAACCAATTCAAAGATAAAATTTTTTTTAACTTTCAAAGTCCATAGGGCCCTGTTTTTGTGAAAATGTGTTGTCCAACCAAAAGATGTCCATGCAATTTTTTTTTATTTCAACCCCTTTATGACATTCCCCTGTCTGTACACTTTGCAATGATATCTCATTTACCCTAATCCTTTTGCTGGTTGGGGAGGAATGTCGTTCCTTTTTTTAGTGAAAAAACGTCCAGCATTAAGATGTCCATGTTAATCTTACCAAAAAACATGACATTATGGTTTTAAATTGGAAAATTACTTTTATTAATAAGTTCGAGCCAATTCAAACACAAAAAATTTTCACTTTCCAACATCCATAGGTTTACCCTCTTTGTGAAAATGTTTTGTCCAGGCTAAAGATGTCTATGCAAATTTTATTCTAAATTTCAACTTCTTTATGACATTCTACCGACCGTAAGCTTTGCAATGATATCTCATTTAGCCCAATCCCTTTTGTGGTTGGTGAGCAATGTAATTCCCTTCTTTAATGAAAAAAACGTCTAGTATAAAGATGTCCATGTTCATTTTCCCAAAAATCATGGTATTCTGGCTTTACATTGCCTAATTACTCTTTCCAATAAGTTTGAGCCAATTCTGAGTCAAAAAATTTTTTAAGTTCCAAAATCCATAGGGTCTCCCCTCTGGTGAAAACGCGCTGTCCAGTATAAAGATGTTCATGTAAGTTGTTAAAAAATTTCAACCCCCTTACGACATTCCCTGGGGTATAAGCTTTCCAACGATACCTCATTCACCTTAATCCGTTGGGTGGTTAGGGAGGAGTTAGGGAACACACAGATTCACAGACAGACAGACAGACACACACACAGAGACATTACATCTATTTATAATATTATAGATAAAATATATATTAAGATATATGTTTATGTATATTAAGATATCTATATAAGATATTTTTATGCTAGACAACGGATTTTCATTAAAAGGGGACTCTATAGATTTTGTCTCTAAATTGGCATAAATTTATTGGTAAGAATTTTTGGACAATGGAAAACCCGAATCGTATGTTTTTCAAAAAAATCAACAAGATCGTATTTACGCTAGACAATGCATTTTTACTAAAAAAAAACTAGGAAACCTCCTTCTCAAACAAAAAACGAATTATTAGGTTAAAAATGAGATATAATTGGAAAACTTTTAATCCAAAGTAATGTCACATATCATTAAATGTTTCAATTTTTGAAAAAAACTAACATGGACTGGGGAACTTATATTCACCAAAAGAGTCTTTGGGTTTTGCCATGTCACTAAACTGACTTAAAAGTATGGATAAGATTCATTAGTTAATCTGTAAAGCCAAAATCTCAGACATGTGCACGGTTTGAAAATGCCCCCCCCCACTTTATTCGAGGATTTGCCCACCCCCCCCCCCCGGTTTTTTTCGCCCCCCCGCGAAAAAAAAAAATAAAATTTTTTATTGATAATTATATCTATCTTTCCCCTTTCCCTCTTTTTTTTTTTTATTGCCCCCCGGTCGCCCCCGCGAAAAATGAAAAAAGCACCCTAAAATTATGACGCCGACCCGTTCATCGCCCCCCCGTTTCAAAAAAGTTGCCCCGTGCTCCTTTTGCAAATTGCCCCCCCAATAAAACCCCGGGGAGTCAGCGGACAGGTCGAAATTGACATTGTTTAGTGAAAAAACAACACAAACACTATACTGGACACAACCCATTTTTTATTAAAAGGGCTTTGGGTCGTCACTTAAAAAATTTTATTTTGAATTGATTGAAAATTATTGTACTCTATTAGGAAGAATAGCAAGTATTATTTTATATTGTTAATTAAACCATTAGTTTTTATGGCACAAGGACAAACCCATGTACAAGAACACGGCGCTCAATTTTTTGCAGTTTTTAGCCTATTTTAATGTCTTTAAGCTATTTTACACCTATTTTTACCTTATTTTCGCTTTTTCCCCTTTTTTCCTTTCTTTGTCTCTCTTTTTTTTTCTTTCCCCCTTGCTTGCCCCCCCCGTTTTATTGCCCCCCTTTTCAAAAAAGTTGCCCCCGTGCCCCCCTTTTGGAATTGCCCCCCCCAATAAAACCCCGGGGGGAGTTAGTGCACAGGTCTGAAATCTACATTGTTTTAGTGAAAAAAAAACAACATAAACATCATACTGGACACAACCCATTTTCATTAAAAGGGCTTTGGGGTTTTGTTACTTAAAAAATTTTATTTTTGAATTGATTTAAAATTATTGGTACTCTTATTAGGAAGAGCAGCAATATTATTTTATATTGTTAATTAAACCATTAGTTTTTTACGTGCACATGGACAACCCCTGTGTCATAACGGTCGGGGTTCTTGACGGAAAAAAAGCACCCGTGGCAAAGGCGGAAAAAAAACCCCCAAAAAAAGCACCCGGAGCTAAGGCGGAAAAAAAAAGCCCGGGTCACCCCCCCCGCGGGGAAGGCGGAAAAAAAGCACCCGGAGCTAAGGCGAAGCGCAAGCCGGCAAAAAAGCACCCGAAAGGAGCGCATGACAAATCTTGTGCAGCGACGTTTATTCATTACGTTATCACTATTGTATATACATTTGTTTATTACGAATTTTTTAAACTTTGACCTTACAATGTTGTTAATTATGGATAGTAAACTATTTCAGTAGTTTAATGTTAGAATTTTTAAATAAATATTTTCAAATTGAATCATATATTTGCGTAAAAACAAAAATAATTTTACAAAAGTTTTAAATATTAAATATTTATTTTTGTTTTTAAGTCAAAGTCAGTTTTATTCCAGAAAACATACAACACATAAGCATAATTCAACATTGTGTACCTATCATGTTCGTGTAAGACACCAAGACATGGTTTATTTTGAAAATACGGCTCAAAAGCTTAAGGATTTAAGCACTAAATTGAGCCATTTGAATTTTTCTTTTTTATAAAGTGAGTAATTTTTTTATAAATCATTGTTCGTTATTTTTTGGGTGTCGATGTTCGTTTTTTGGGTGTCGATTACAATTACTAAAACTTTAAAAGGTTCCGTATTACCGAAATCAGCCATTTTTTAACGATTATAATCAAATTTGGTAAATTATTGATTTAGAAACACAAAACATCGAATTGAAATTAAAAGTTGTTTGTTTATATAGTTAATAACACGGCCTAATTATTATAAACAATTTGACCTAATTAATGTGAACGGCTTGACCTAATTTCAAATTTATTACGTAATATATTTGCGAACACACCACTACTTTACTTTGAAAAATGTTAAAACCAGCACCACCAATATAAACTTAAAAAAGCTGCTAAATGTACAAATGAAATTAAAGGGAATTGTGTATAAAATGTTCAAATATTTTCTAGCACTGTTTTCGTTTTACTGTTTTCCATTATACATTTGTAAACGCTAACTTTATTAAGTGGTAAGTTTATAGTGCGCGAGATTTTAGTGGTCGTGCGCGAACTTTCGCTTTCCCGCGTAATTATCCATTTTATTATTGTCCTGCGGCAAATTATGACATAAAACATTACTGTAGCATATTTGTTATGATTTCACAAAGAAATAGATAAAAAACCGCAAATTAAAAAGTTTGTGTGAATTTGTAGTTAACATAAATTGCTTGCAATTTGTTAGCAAACAATTAACCAATTGACCACAAGAAATGTATTAATTTTTTTTATTTTTAATTATTTTATTAACAAATAATTGTTAATTTAATCTTGTGTTTATCAACCAAATAAAAATCTCACATTGACTAAATATAAATAACCTCTAAACGCTACGAAATGTTTAAGTTAAGTTTTATAATACTGATAACGTAATAAATAAACGTCGCTACACGATATTTGTCATAGGCTCCCTTCGGGTGCTTTTTTTCCGGGTTAAGGGCGGGTGCTTTTTTTCCGCCACGCGCACGGGTGCTTTTTTTCCGCCTTAACACCGGGTGCTTTTTTTCCGCCTTTGCCACGGGTGCTTTTTTTCCGTCACCC
>JASAMX010028222.1:0-13261 GCA_030248175.1 Microlaimidae sp. YZB2_3
TGCCTTTATAACAAAAATGGTTAAAGTCTTCACCACAAATTAAAAATGTGATGCAAATGAATAATTTCTTTAAAAAGCATTTTAGTTAATTTTAAATTTCTAAAGTAGCAAAACAAAAATAGTTAATTTAGGTATAAGTATTTTTGTTTTTTTTACAAAATTTTTTTTTAATTTTTTTTCGAAAAAATCACCAACAAAATAATGGATCCACGTAGCATAAAAAAATTTAAGTCGGCATAAAAAATTATAATTTCGCTTCAGGTTTGCCGAACCAAAAGTCCGGTGACGTGCAAAATCCTCATTATCAAATTCCCCATAATAAAAAAGTGCTAATTCCTCATAACATAAGCCTAAGCAAAGCTTAAAACTAAATCGAACCAAATTTTATTACGATAAAGTTTATGTGAATTTTCTTAGAGTTAAAATTTAAAACAAATATAGCAAACGCATCATATTTAATTTTGCGAAAGTTCTGTCCATGAGGTTTTTGTACGAACCCTCAAGATTATAAATAAAAAATCGTTTTGCCATGTTAAAAAGGGCGGAATTAGTAGTAACTTGTTTTTTAATGGTAATTTTGGTAACAAAATTTTGATGATGAAAAATATATGACTTAAATACATTATCATTTCAAGGCAGCCAAAAAATCCTTATTACTCATTGTTTATACAGGCACCTTGCACTGAAACTGAGTTTATACATGAAGTATGCAATATACATAGTTGTCACCATAATGGATAATTACCGTACTCCTACTTATCTTTTCGTAGTATGCAGATAATACGATCGAAATTTCGCGCGCTTTTGAGGGTTGATCTGCATACTACGAAAAGATAAGTAGGAGTACGGTAATTATCCATTATTATGGTGACACTTATGTATATTGCATACTTCATGTATAAACTCCGTTTCAGTGCAAGGTGCCTATAGTAAACAAAAAATGTAATTTTTGACATATCCTACTCATCATTCTTCAAACGTATTTAACATTTTCAATTTGAAATTTAGACAGCAGTGGATATTGTTATGATGCCCTGTTTTACCGATCCAAACTATTTCGAAAATCCAGAAAAGTTTATTCCGGATCGTTGGCTGAGAGAATCCCCGCAGTATATAGGAAATCAAGTTCATCCCTTTGTTTTACTCCCATTCGGACACGGACCAAGAATGTGCGCCGGTAAGCTTTATGGAACAATAAATAAGTTTTTAATTTTCGATGTTCAGTATTGTAATGGTCGGGGTTTCTATTTTAAATTTTATAAAATATTTATTTCTTATTTTAATTTAAACTTTTCTTTTAACTAAAGGTCAAATTCACATTCCTTTCAAATTCCTTTCAGTCTGCTAAACTTTTCGCCTGTAGTCAAAACAACCACGCATCCCGCGGGTATATAAACCCGCGGGTTTTCAAATAAATTAATAATGCTTTGAGATCAGGATAAATTGCGACTAAAGTGCTGCTTTAAAATCTAAGCTAATTCTAACCAAAAGCTGCTCGCATTTTTGTAAAACTTCACATCTTTTCCTACTAAATTCCCCCGCCTTTCGCCCACTCCAACCAGGATCGGGAAACCGCGCCCTTAGTTATTTTACGTGCCTTTTCTGTAACCCCGCCGGGTACTTGGGTATCCCGCCCGGGGTTTATAACGTTTATAATAAAAGTATACGGGGTCAGATAGCCTACGGCTGCATCGCGCAAACACCCACACAACAAGAGCGTGCGGTAGCAGAACACTCATTCATCAGCGCAAACACTCGGGCTAAGAATGCATAAGAGTAGAGAATGTCCGACTGTGTGTTAAACAGTTGTTCAAATTATAGGTAGATTATTCCACGGTGTAAATTTTTTATCATGTAAAAAAATCCACAACGCGTTGTGGAATAACCTACAATTTGTTGAATAATCTACGTGAGAATTTTTCTACGTATACTGTAGATTATTCTACATGAGAACCGCAATTCTTGCAAACAAAAAAACTGCACACGTATAACTCTGTGATGATGTTTTTTTTTCACGTGACGTTGTCAAATATTCACCACTTTCGTTGAATCCAACGTATAAATTATTTTACATCTTAAAACATCAAATATCTTGAATAATTTGAATTATTCCACAGTATTATGTAAAAAAATTTGTTGTATGCATTTTGCGTTTACAATTTTTCATTTTGCAAACTTCGAACTGCAAAAATCCATGAACGTAAAATACTCAGCAGAGGTTTTTTTCCACGTAATGTTGTTAAATATTCTAGGTTTTTTGTTGCATCGGACGTATAAATGATTTTATATGTTAAAAAATCGAATATTTTTACTAATTTGAATTTTTCGACAGTGTAGTATGTTGAAAAACTTCATCTAGGAGTTTTGCGTTCGCAAATTTTTATTTCTACGTGATAAAAAATCTACATTGTGGCATAATCTACCTACAATTTGAACAAAAGTTTAACACACAGTCGGACATTCCCTACTCTTATGCATTCCTGCTCGGGCCAAACCGCACGTTACAGTATTGTTTATTGTATTTTGCATTTTTAACCGATTAACAACTTTGAAAGTTTATAATTATGGTGTTAAGTGTTTTATGGACCTGTCAACAGTCTCAAAAGTTTATCCGTTATTATCACTTTTACAAATTATAATAAGATAAAGATTGTAGCATGTTAATGTAACTCTGGGTGGTAATTTTCGTTTAAAATTAAAGTAAGTACAGTACAATATGTTTTTTAAAAATTTACCTTGTTATTACAAGTGTAATCAAAGTATAATTTTAGGTCGAAGATTCGCGGAGCAAGACCTACTTGTCGTGTTGTCTCTGTTGATTTCTCGGTTCCGTATAGGCCACGACCACGGGGAACTCACTCAAAAAATGGAAACCCTATTATTACCGGACGGTTCCTGTCAATTCACTTTTACACCACGCTAGCAAAGTGGAAACTCGCGCTACGTATTAACGTAGTGTAATTGAAGCTTCCGCGTTGAGCAGTTAGTTTGGTTCATGGAACTTACCTCCGATGACTTCTGGTAGGGGAGGAACTTACCTCCGATGACCTCCAAAAAGTCGGAACTTACCTCCGTTACCTCCGATAGGGAGGAACTTACCTCCGATTGCCTTTCTTTTAACCAACCGATGGAAAAAAGGGGCGTCGAGTGGAGACGTTTTACATTATATTTCTGCTATTTTAATAAAACAAAAACACTACATAATAATTCATTTGTTTTTAACACTACATAATAAGAATTAAAACAAGAATACTATTTTCAATTTTAATTTAATGTACTTTTCTAGTCTACGAGTTGAAATAATAAATTCCTTATATGCAAAAAATTAAATCATATAGTTTTTTCTTTTTAGTTACACCTATTTGTAAATATGTGCATATAAATAATAAAAAAAATCAAAAAGCCTTCAAATATTTTAAATACGAAGTGCATTTATTATTTTATAGGGATTTAATCTTGGAGTAAGCACGCTGAACGAAATGGGAGTTCTACCGCGCACTAGCACAAACAATTATAGTTTATTTAAAATTAAATTAAACAAATAAATTAATAAAAAAATAAATTAAACATTAGTACCATAAATTTTTTTAAAACTCACAAAAAATTGTTTTTTTATGCTTGCAAAGAGTGACTATTGTTTTTGTTTTTCTCAATGTTTTACCACGTAAAAATCTACGGATTAAATTCTTTTTTACGGGAACGGGACACGAGGGTACTGGCCACGAGGGTACTGGACACGAGAGTACTGGACACAAGGGTACTGTGTACAAAGGTACTGGGCTTCAAAAATTGCGTTCACAACAATCTCGCAGAAAAATCGATTTATTATGCAAGGGGGGACACGAGGGTACTGGACATATGCACATAACATAACATATGCAGACGACATCACAATATATGCATCACACCCAAACCACCACATAGCTCAACAACAAATACAACCATACCTACACGCAATACAAGCATGGAAAGACAACAACCAACTAACATTAAATGCAAGCAAAACAACATCCACACTATTCACACCAGACCCTGCAGAGTACAACACACAATTATCACTACAAATAAACAACACAACACTCATTACAACCAAAAACCCAAAAATCTTGGGGCTCACATTCGACCCCAAGCTTACATTCAACACACACATCGCAAACACACACAGCAAAGCACGCAAAACACTCAAAATCATAAACGCACTCACAGCAACAACGTGGGGTAAACCAAAAGAAACACTCATACACACATACAAGGCAATCACTCGACCAATAATCGAGTATGCCAGCACAGTCTGGGGCCCCACTACATCACACACACAAATCAGCAAACTACAAACAATACAAAACACAGCTCTCAGGGTCGCAACAGGGCACACCACAGACACAAACACACACATCATACACACAGAGGCTAAAGTCCTCCCAATAGCAACACACATCCAACTCCACGCAAAACAAGCAAAATTGGCGGCCATGTACACAAACAACCCACTTAATTATTTAACACAACAACCTGCACCCAGCAGGCTCAAAAAGCAAACAATATTTCACAACAACAACTACACAACAAACATACCTACAGACATACACAACAAAACTTACAAAGCACTAAAACAACAAATCCACACAAACACAGTCACAAACCACATAAATAACACTCCAATAAACCCAATACTTCAAACAAAAGCACCAGCAATAAGCAACGAGGAAGAAAATCTTCCTCGCGGGGTCAGGAGAACCCTCGCCCAACTCAGGGCAGGGAAATCTCCTTTCCTCTACTCCTACCTACACAAAATCAATCCAACACAACACACATCACCAAACTGCCCGCTATGCAAAACACAAACACACACAACACAACACCTTTTTACATGCACTCACATCAATACGACACTGGGACCAGAGGACCTTTGGGCAAACCCCGTAGCGGTTGCTGAGCTCCTCCGGGAGTGGGAAGAGGGGGTGAGCAAGGCGAGAGGCGTGCCGGACGGACCACACCAGGGTTGATGGAAACCCTGGAAACTGGCAAACTCAACAAGGGTACTGGACACGAGGGTAATCTGGACACGAAGGTACTGACGAGCGAAAAACATAACCGTCCCGCATAAATTGGGATAAAGTTATTGCATAACATACTGTAGTTTGTTTTATACTTAGAAATCATTTAGTTTGTTTATATTCCCTAAAATAGAGTAGACTAAAAAAGGCAAGAAGTTATTTTTTATATTTCTACTACTGAAATCTATTTTTGCAAAAGTTATTTTTTCCAAAAATTTTATCAAAAAATTAATTATTTTAATCAGGAGTCGATGAAAAGACTCTAAATAAAAAAGTGATAGCAAACAAACTGCGATTCGCTTCGTATTTTCATACGAGTATAATATGTTTTAGAAAAAAACAGTAATTATTAAATAATATTTCTTGGTGTTCCCATTCCACTCATGATTGTTTAATATTAATTCTTTAGTTTTTTGCAAAGAAAAGGTTTTGAAGCTTCAGAGTTTTGGAGTAAGCTTCAAACATTATTAATGTTTTTATTAAAAAGCCATTGTATAAATTCTGTGTAAAATGACCTTCAAAAATTTCGTTTAATTGTGGTATGATGTTTTTTAAACAATTTACGAAGGTTTTTTATTATTAAACTGCATTATATTTAACAAGCAAAAACGGACTTATGTAACATTTAATTGTCTACGCATTCAAACGATTAAAATTTAGTTCAGATCATTAAGTTTACAAAATTTACATATTTGTGGCAAACGTTTTTTTTAGTTCAGTACCCTCGTGTCCAATACCTTCGTGTCCAGTACCCTCGTGTTCAGTACCCTCGTGTCCATTACCCTCGTGTTCAGTACCCTCGTGTCGTATAGAATTTTTTTTACAGATAAATTTGTTTTGCAAATTTTGTAATTATTTTTAAAAAAATTATTTAAATCCGCACAAAAATCTGCAATCGTTTTTTGTTTTGTATGGTTTTAAAATGTTGTAATGCAATGATTATATTTGTTTGATTAGAATTTATTTTATATTTGCACCTAAATAAAATATTTTTAATCTACTAATACTGCAACTTTAAAATGTTTTAATCTATTTATTTATATCATAAATTGTCACAATTAAATGACCTTTCAATCAAGTTTCACAATAGAGAGTTGAGAAAACAAACGAGTTAATCCAAAACAATAGACAAAAAAAGAAGAATAAGAAAGGAGGCTGATTTTCGGAGGTACGTTCCGAGGTTGCGCGGCTATCAGAGGTAAGTTCCGACTTTCGCGACAGAGGGAGAAAAATCGGAGGTAAGTTCCGGGGTTTTTTTCGGCGGAGGTAAGTTCCTCTACCCGTTAGTTTAACGCTAAGGGCGACCATTAGTTAAAGATATTCATACGGTCGAATTATATCATGGATCACCATGGAATTCCTTAAATCCCAAATTAAAAATACCCTTCGGGTTGTTTTCATTCGGTATGATTGGCCCAGTTGTTAATTAGAAAAATATAATATGGCAAATGGAACTTTGGAACTTACGGAGCAAATAAATTACGTTATGTTACATCTTGGATCATTTTCTAACGTTTAAAAAATTTTTTGCTTCATTTGCTTTTTGGAAGTTTTTTTAGCTAGTTCTAGCAAAAATATATAATACTATATATTATATTAAGGAAAAATAAAACAACTTAGTCTCAGAAGTGAAACGATTTGGTGCCATTTTTTGAGCACTGCCATTAACTGTTGTGCGCATAAAATGGCAAAACAACTGTTCTTATTGAGGCATGTGTCGTGTAAATGGGCACTGCTAAAAATGTAGCAGTGTTTTTGCGCATATCCTAGCATGCTAACTCGAACGCACTGCATTTTGAAGTACACTGCACTTTTTTGGCAATCTTGTGCGCATATACTGCACATAAAATAGCACAACCGCGGGAAACAAAAAAATAAACCCACTAAAAACCACTACTTAGTTTGCACATTGTACACAAAATAGAACTTTTTAGTATAGACATACATAAATAAAATCCAATGCAATACACAAATAGATCTTTTTGTGTATTGCATTTGATTTTATTTTTATATGTCTATACTAAACGTTTGTATTTTGTGTACAGTGTGCAAACTAAGTAGTGGTTTTTTTAGTGGATTTTTTTGTTTCCCGCGGTTGTGCTGTTTTATGTGCAGTATATGCGCACAAGATTGCCAAAAAAGTGCAGTGTACTTCAAAATGCAGTGCGTTCGAGTTAGTATGCTAGGTTGTGCGCAAAAACACTGCTGCATTTTTAGCAGTATCATATTTTTCCTTAATATATTATATCGTATTATATATTTTTGGTTCTAGTGCCCCGGGCTTATAAAGTGCTTATAATAATCGCTGATTATAAATTATGTTTATGTTTGCTGAATTTAAATAATTAATAGTAAAAAGATTTATTAAATTTAAATTAAGGTGTTTTTAATAAACTTAAATACTAGCAGAACAAAACAAAATGCAAAAATATTTCAATTTTGTGCTGGTATATAATAATAATAATAGTTCAAAATAAGAGCATAGATGAACATGAGGTAAGGTGGGGTCCACCCCCAAGCCTTGAAATTGTACCCCCCACCCTCGAAAAAAATCCAAGGGCCCCATCCCCAAAATTTTCAAATTTTTTATCCCTGACTCTAGAATTTTAAATCTTACCTTTTCCTAGAGAAAATTTTAAATGATTTTTTATGCTAAGTTTTTTTTTTCAAAACCGTGAACAGAAATTCATGTTTTTACATCTTTTTTATACCAGAATATCGCTTTTTATTAAATACAAAATGTAGTATTATCTTATAAAAAACAATTATTAAACCTTTAATGGTTTAAAAGTATTTTGCTTTGGACATTGGACCCTACTTGACCCCCCGTTAGGTTTCAAAATTTTCCACCGCGGGTCAACCCCCAAGTGAGGTGAGGTCCGAAACACCCCCTCTAGGACCTCTCCTAGATTTTGAAATGTCATTATTTACCCCGGGTGAACCTCCCCTAGCCTCAGTGACCGTGTTCATCTATAAATAAGAGCATAAATTGGAGTTTTTTTAATCACAAAATAAAATAATTATTGTTTTTACAGTTAGTTAAAAACATAACAGTTCTTCGCGTTGGGCACAGGGTATTTTTTAAAAATTTCAGTATAGATTGAAATTTTTAAAGGAAACATCTTCTAAATACGCATTTTTAGTATGGGACCGACTAAAGGTGAGCAGCGGGAGTTTAACGCTTAAACTTAAACTGCGAACACTTCTTCTAAAACAGGATTTACCGGACACAATATCCTAAAATAAACACTACCGAAATCGTTTAATCGTTTAGAAATGCTTGAGATGTCATAATTCTAATTATATTGCTGTGCTGTTTGGCTAACAGGCATGATTTAAAAACGGTGGACTGTGCTGACCTTCGGGCAGTACCTAACGGGCCTACGGGTTCTACTACTACCTAAACCTGGTTGCTGGATCTTTTCTTTTATAGAAATGTGTCCAGCGTGGCATGGCTAGAGTGTTTGTTGTTGTACGTCGGCCACACATGGCAGTTTTCCATCTAGCAAACCAGTGGACAAATACAGCTCTATTGTGTTTGGAGTTTGTAGTACTGGCCTTGCAGGAACACCTATACTAACCATGTACAACGTTAAATAGTAAGATCAATATTAGGCGCGACTTAAAAAATCCTTTAGACAAAGACCTCGGAATGGGTGAACACTGCATGTAGTGAACACACTAGCGGTAAAGGTTGCCAACATCCTTATTAATGTTGGACGAAGAGTCTTAACCATAGGGGCATACATGGGCACGGGGGGGGGTTGGGGGGGGGTAACCCCCCCCCCCAAATTCTGAGAAGTGGGGTTTAACCCCCCCCCACTAGAAGGGGGAGGCTAACCCCCCCCCCCCTTTTAAAAAAAAAAAAAACAAAACTCACGCCTCCAACAACAAAACAAAAAAGCCAAAACAAAAGGGACCAAAGACCTTCTCAAACACGAACCCCAAAACCCACCCCCCCCCACCCCCCACCCACCACCCGGAACCATTTTCGCCCCTCCTGGCTTGTCTTAGCGCCTGCCCTTTGCATAATATGCATAGGGGAGATAAGTTTCAGGTTATTCAACAACAACAACAACCAAATATATAAATAAAACTGACGTTTTGACGCTGCGAAACACAAATCTTCGTCAAATGGTTTAACGTAGACTACGTTAATAAACCCTTTGGGGAAGACCTGTGTTTTGATGCGTCGAAACGTAGGTTTTATTTATTAGATTAAAATATTATAAAATTTGGGTTTCTACAGACAGCAACCCCAACTCCCCTCTCCCCCAGAAAAATGCAAGGTCCCAATACTAAAAACGCTGGAATTTTGGAGGATATCCTTCCTTTCCTAACGGTTTTGCTGGATACCTTTCCTTCCTTCTCTCATTTACACCCAACTAAATGTAACTAAAACACTAAGGGCTGGTTCACACCGGACTGGCAGCTAATAGGTGATGCACAGCGCACACAGTTCACACGTCACATCACAGCACAGCAACAATAACGGTGTAATGATGTAAACGCGCGCGTTAGATATCAGCTGCCAGTTGCCATTTCGGTGTGAACCGGACCTAAAAACGGGAGCTTTAGAATAATAAAAAAACTTTAATACCGTATATAAAGGGTAAACCTTCGTTCCAACATCTGTAAGCTGCCTACATAATTGGCCCCAGCTACCAAAAAGATGAGCTACAATACAAAACCAACTTTCAAACCTGTGCCCTGCCTCCCTCCCCCGGGGTTTTATTTGGCAGGGGGCAATTCCAAAACGAGGGGGGCAAGCAGAGCAGAAAGAAAAGAGGAGAAAAAAAAAGAAGAAAAAAAGGGGAAAAAGGGACAAAAAACGAAAATAAGGTAAAAATAGTCCTAAAATGGCTTAAAATGCATTGAAATAGGCTAAACTGCAAAATTTCGTGATGATGGCGTCATTATAGATAAAAATGCGCCATAATTTTTGGGTACTTTTTTATTTTTGAGCGGGGCGGGGGGGGGGGGGGCAAATCCTCCAATAAAGCAAGGTGGGGGCATTTCCAGACCGTGCACAGGTCTGAACTTTTTTGTCAGGGCGAATAAATAATTGACCACTTGTTTGAAAAATTGATTAAGATAATGCGTACACCCGTAAAAAATGACTAACAATATTGCACGGTGTTGGTAACTTTGTTTGCATCATAAATAAATCGTACTATAAGCAATTAATAATTATTCAATTTTCGATTCTTTAAACGGCGGCTCCCCGGAATCTTGGTTTGGAACGGAGGTTAAAGGGGCTTCGCGGCACACCACGGCGTCTATTTGCGTAATTTGAGGCAGCATTAGCATCAGTTTTCTGCGGTAGCCGGAATCGTCCCTTTCCAGAGGATTCCGCTCCAGGTACACAGTTCTCAGCTGGGGCAAGCCCACCAGTTGGGATTCCAATTCCCTCCAGTCCGACATCTTGTTGTCATTCAGCTGAATACAAACATTTTAATCATTAATAAAATATTTTTACAACATAAGTACCACCAGAAAGTCATGTATAAAAATGTTTTTGGAATACAATACGTACATCTAAAACTTATTTTGAAACAACTTAGTATGTTTTAAAGTAACAATTATAAATAATTTTTTGATAATTTGAAACGGCGAAACCGTTGCATCGATGAAATTTTCTAAGTATCTTGACGTTAGTATTTATCTTCAGCTGTCCTGACGAACGATGTAAAATTGCGCGAATTTATTGTTCGTGGCTGCGCAACGAAAAACCATTTTTATAGCACAGGGAATAGTTTAGTTAGACAAAAAATAAAACGTTTACGGAATGTCGTTGATAAAGCAACCCTGTTAAAATAAAAGTGCTATTTAGTTTAATGTTTGGTTTACTTTAAAGCAAAAAATTTAAAATTCTGTTAAAATTTACATTAAATGTCACTATTAATGTTTATTAATGTTATTGTTTTAACAATATTGTTTAAATAATGAAAAAAATTAAATAACCATGATTGTCAAAACCAACGGCGTTTTATACGCTATTAAAACATTACCCATAAATCTGTCAGCTTTTTTAAATGACTAATTCCTTCCAAATGTTGAAGTGCATTGTTTGCGAGATCAAGTGTTTCCAAATTTACCTAAATATTATAACTTATTATTTACGCTTATTCAACAATTATATAAAAGTTCTACAGTAATTTATATCATTTTTAAAATGAAGTACACCGGGCCGTACTAGGGGGAAATGGGGAGCACCCTGTTGTTTTTAAACATATTAACTACAATTATCTTAGTTATTCTATTTGCATTGCATCTTAGCATCATAGGTGTTTTTGGGGAGGGGGGACAGAGGGGTCCACCCCCCCCTAGAGCCAAAATTTTGGGCCCCCCTAGAAAAAATTCAGGGGCCCCCTCTCACCCCCAAAGCTCGAGAGCGGTCCGGCCTGACCCCCCTAGCAAGGCTGACCCCCCTCCCGACCAATTTGGAAGTATATTTTTTTATTTACTGTCAAAAACACGGGTTTTTAGTTAAAAACAGTGTTTAAATACACTTTTTAGGCCTAAATAGGCTGTTTTAATACATAAAATTCAATATTAAACCTAAAAACACTTAAATTATTGAGTTAAAAAAATTTTGCTAAAAAATTGGACCCCCCTGACGCCTAACCCCCCCCCCTAAATTTGAAATCTCGCACCCGGGGTCGACCCCCCCTAAAAAGCCAGGGGGCTCCGGACCCCCCTGGACCCCCCTAAAAAATTTTGGCCTTCCACCCGGGGGTGGACCCCCCCCCTAGCGGACCCGACCAAAAACACCTATGCTTAGCATTATTTTTATTGTTTCTAATAAATTTTGAAAAAAAATTTTTTAGTTTACAACAAAACTGACGAAAAATAATGTTTGACATTACTCTTTAGTAATTTTAAAATTTGTGCAAAAATAGGACAAAGCTTGGAAGCGATGAAGAACATAGATGAGGAAATATTTTAATTTCAGGCTTATTTTACAAAGAGTGACCGCAAAGTTTTTGTTAATTTAAAGATTTACCTGACACAATACTTTAAAACCATTATTTATTAAAGACACATTTAGATTATGATCGGAGAAACTAATTTCTTATAACGTTAAAAGTTTGATTTTTATATTCTAAAATCTACGTCGCATTAACCATTTTAGATTGAGTGACCACAGCAACTCTCTCTTGAAAGGAGAATAGATGTGTGTTTTTTTCGAGAAGATCCATCCCTTTTTAAGGGGCTAAATTTTGGACCACGGCTCCCTTTGAAAATATCCAGGCCCCTACCGCCTTTATAACCTTAAAGGGCGGTCCGCATAGGTGTTTTTTTTTGGGGGGGAGGGGGGGGAGGGTACATCTCCCCCCTAGAGCCAAAATTTCTGACTCCCTCTAGAAAAAATTCAGGGGCCCCCTCCCCCCCAAAGCTCGGGAGCGGCCCCGCCTGACCCCCCTCTCGACCATTTTGGAAGTATATTTTTTATTTACTGTCAAAACACGGTTTTTAGTTAAAAACAGTGTTAAAATACACTTTTAAGGCCTAAATAGGCTGTTTTAGTAGACAAAATTTAATATTAGACCTATAAACACTTAAATTATTGAGTTAAAAAAATTTTGTTAAAAAATGGATCCCTGACCCCCGAAATTGAAATCTCGCACCGGGGGTCGATCCCCCTAAAAAACCAGGGGGCCCGGACCCCCCCTAAAAATGTTGGCCTTCCGCTCGGGGGTGAAACCCCTAGCGGACCCGACAAAAAAAACACCTATGGCGGTTCGGCCCGACTTCTCCCCTTTAGTGAAGCCCTACCGCTGCCACTTCCTTCCCCTTTTTTTAACAAGAGTATAATTTTCTTATTTACTGTCAAAAACACGGTTTTTTTGTTTTAAAAATAATGAGTTTTTTATACACTTCAGGCCTAAATAACCCATTTTAGTCAATAAAAATCAATATTGGGCTTAAAAAAACTGAATTACTGATTTAAAACTTTCAAATCCGACCCCCTCCCCATGCCTAAATTAGAAATCGGCCATCCTAAGTTGATCACTCTCTTTCATAAAGCCAGGAAAGTAGTGACCACCCAAGTTTCTTTCAATTCGGGAGTGGACCCGACCCGACCAAAAACATTTATGCGGCAACGCCACCACCAGAAGTTGGCAAAATAAATACAAGAATTTAATTTTGCTTAGCAATACGTAACTGAACGAAGAAAATAATCAAAACAAAAAACAAGA
>JASAMX010028223.1:0-11451 GCA_030248175.1 Microlaimidae sp. YZB2_3
AGTCCTCTCAATATGTCGGACCCAACCCGTACACATGGTGAGCGATTATTTCTGTTTTCGATGATTGTTAAACTCATGGACGTCACCAGGGAGACGGGGAAAAGCTCCTCCTTGTGTTTTCCATCAAGCACTGAATAGAATGCATTTTTTACAAACAAGAACATGATAGAATGCATTTTTGGCCGAATAACATGCAGATCCGCCTGTCGGAAAATCCTAGCTACGGTCATTAAACTGTATTTTGGATCTTAGATCTGTTTTAGTTAGAAAAAACTCTATTATTTGTACAAAAATGGTGTGGACGAAGAACTTTTTAAAAAAGCATTTTGAACAAAAAGATTATATTAGTGTTTACGTGACTTTTAATTCTTTACATTAGTAAAACTTTTGTACAAATCGACCGTAACGTTTGCAAAATATGTTCACCTTAATTTTTTTTCCACATCACTTGCGTACAGACCATAGGTGAGAAAGGGGGGGGGCAGGGTGGGGTCCACCCCCCCCCCCCCCATAGCCTCGAAATTTCGTGCCCCCCCACCCCTGAGACCAAAATCTGAAGGGGGGCCCCCCCCCCCCCAACTTGCCGAATTTTTTACCCCTGACCCCCCTCTAGATTTTGAAATCTGACCCCCCCCCCTCCCTCCCCTTTCGGGAAAATTTTAGGTACCTTTTTGATACCAAATTTTCTTCCAAAAACGTGAAGTTTCATCACATATTCATGCTTTCACACCCTTTTTATACATGAATATGGCTTTTTATTCAATAAAATGTAGTATTATCCTATAAAAATAACAATTATTAAAGTTATTATGGTTTAAAACTGTTTTGCTTTGGACACCGGACCCCACCTGACCCCCCTCTAGATTTCAAAATTTCGCACCCAGGTCGACCCCCCTAAAAGCTAGGGGGGTCCCGGACCCCCCTGGAACCCCCCTCCTAGAATTCAAAATTTGATTTACCCCGGGTAACCACCCCCCCCTAGCTTCCCCGACCGTGCTCACCTATGGTACAGACTGGCTTTGTTTGGTGGTTTTAAACCATTTAAATAATAGAAAACTAGGGAATAAATAACCTGCGTTTAAAATTGTTCTAAATAATTTTTTGTAGTGTACTTATCTCTCCCCCCCCCCCTTAATTTTTTATAAATTAACCACAAAAAAGACGTGTTTACAATTATTGTAAATTAAAAAAAAACCACAGCATTTTATTTTGGTCTGTAAAAATTGACGACATTTTAATTTTTTTGTACGAGTACTTTAGGTTTATTTTAGTTTTTTATTGTTATTCTTTGAATGTGTAAATTTAGGTTTACCATGGAGGCGTTAGAGGAGACTTGGCGCAATCTCCAGAAAATCATCAAGGAACGCGATGTGGAACTGCAGAAGGAGCACCGCAGACAAGAAGACAACGATAAATTGCGGTAAGTATATCGATTGCTAATTATCGATTAGTATTTTCAAAGCAATAAATCTAAAATAATTTGTTTTTCGGGGGTCATTGGATATCAATTGATGATTGCATTTTGTTTTTGTCAGACAGAATTTTACCATAATGCCACTATAGAGCAATAATCATAGATGAACATGGGGAGTTCGACCATATATGGGCAAGTTGATCCGGAGTGGGTGGGGTTAAACCCCAAATCAGGGGCGTGGTTAAAATCCGAGAAACGCAAAATACCCATATCGTTTTTTTTTTTTTTTGGAGTGCATTTTTTGGGGGGGTTAACTTTTTCTCCCCCCCCCACTTCTGAGGGGGGGGGGGGTTAAACCCCCTTCTCTGAATTTGGGGGGGGGGTTAACCCCCCCAACCCCCCCGTGCCCATGTATGGTTAAACCCCAAATCAGGGGGGGTTAAAATCCGAGAAACGCAAAATACCCATTATCGTTTTTTTTCTGAAGTGCATTTTACCCATATCGTTTTTCGATTTTGAAGGAAAAATAGGTAAAAAACGCTAATTTTAGGTCAAAAAGCCGTTTTTATAGCATTTTTGAGCTTTTTATTGCTTAAAACATTCATTTTGACCTCAAAACTTAAGTTTGAGGGCAGTTAGAAGTCATTTTAAAGACATTTTTTTCTTCATTTTTCCGAAATTGGGGGGTTAACTTTTTCTCTCCCCCACTTCTTAGTGGGGGGGGGGTTAAACCCAACCTTCTCAGAATTTGGGGGGGTTAACCCCCCCAACCCCTTCCCCGTGCCCATGTATGGGTTCGACCCCCCCCCTCTAGGACCCCCCTAGATTTGGAAATGTCATTTACCCGGGGTAAACACCACCACGACCCCCTTAGCTTCGATGACCGTGTTCATATGTGGCGATAATTAATAACTGTTATTGATTGTTTGTTTTTTTTTCAGTAAGGAATTCGCGAAACAAGCCAATGCCTTCCACGGTTGGTTGACAGAGACACGTACCCAGATGATGGAGACTTCCGGAACTCTGGAAGAAGAGTTGGACGTACTCAAGGTTGGAAAAAACAATCATTTTTACTTGTTTGTTCATAATTTTTTGTTTGCCTTATTAATCTTTCTGGTCACAAACGCAGATGTTGGGAGAAGTTTTCGTTTGTGTTAAATTATGCGTTTGTTTAAGTAAAATATAATTCATCCCCAAGTAAAAAGTAAAATAGTTTAAATTGGTTTGATTTTTTTTTATTAATTTGATAAAAGTTTGATTTTCAGTGTTTTAGTAAGAACTAATTCTTTAATTAATTTGCAAATCGTTTTTCCTTTTTAGTTAAGAATGAAACCTTTCGCAATTTATTTTATAAATATATTATTATAATTATGTTGAATGATGTTAATTACGTTTTAGAAAAAGGCGGTGGAAATCAGAGCTCAACGGGGTCAGTTGAAAAAAATCGAGGATCTCGGCGCTTTGTTGGAGGAGCACCTAATTCTGGACAACCGCTACACGGAGCACAGCACCGTGGGATTGGCGCAGGTTAGTAGGAATTTGATTTAGTTTCTTGGATAATTAATTAGAAGAAGAATATGAATACGCAAGTAAGTGGGGAACAATACACTGCTTTGTTGGGCAATAATAGGAAGAAGCTTGAGATTGGGCAGAACTTTTACGTTAAAGAATGAGAGGCCAGACCTGTGCACGGTCTGGAAATGCCCCCCCCCGTTTTATTGTCCCCCCCCCCCCGCGGAAAAATGAAAAAGTACCCAAAATTATGACGCCATTTTTTACCTATTATGACGCCATCATTGCAAAATTTTTGCAGTTTTTAGCCTATTTCAATGCAATTTAAGCTATTTTAGACCTATTTTTACTTTATTTTCGCTTTTTTTGTCCTTTTTTACCCTTTTCCTTTCTTTTCTCTCTTTTTTTCTGCTTTTTTTTTCTTTCCCACCTGCTTGCCCCCCGTTTTATTGCCCCCCCGTTTCAAAAAGTTGCCCACCCGTGCCCCCCGTTTTGGAATTGCCCCCCCGTTTAAACCCCGGGGGGGCAGTGCACAGGTCTGGGAGTGGGATTTAGATTATTTTCTACAATATTTAATTCAAAGAAATAATACGAAAATGGACAAAGCTTTTACGCAGGTGGATTGAGATTTAATTTGTTGGGTTGGTTAATTCAGGGACGTAGCCAGAGTTTCATTTTGGGGGGGGCGGATTGTAGTACAAAAAAAAATTTCGGGGGGGCCTCCGCCCCCCCCCCCCAAATTTTGGGGGGGGGGGCGGAGCCCCCCTTAATTTTTGAAAACGTTAAAAAAAAGCAGGGATAAACCTAGATAAAGCTGTATAATACACTATTTTTGGCCTAATAACCTATTATCTAATGTTTTTAGCGGTAAAAACATGTTTTCTTAGTTAAAAATTACATAAGCACACATTGGCAGAGCCTGGATTTTACAAAAAAGGAATTTAGAGACGTTAGTTTCAGACCCCTTGGCTAAACCCACATTGTAAACCAAAGCACATAAGCAGCATCTCGGCTCCATGTTTTCTAGGGTACCTACCTATATGAAAAAAATCCGAGCCAATGCTATAAGCGGCAGGAAAATTTAGGAGGGGAGAGGTACATAAATCAACCAATATGATTGTTTGTTTTGCTTTCTGTGTAGTACTTATTACTTATAAAAATTATTGTACTAACTTTGAAATAACATTAGCATCAGGCAACATAAATAACGAGATATATATGTATGTATACTATAGAAAGTGACCGCTGAGCGCAGCGAAGCGGAACAAATTTTTGGTTTTTGGGGGTCCATTGGGGTACTTAAATTATTTTAAAGTTTGGCGCCGAGCGATTAGCGAGGCGCTAGAAAATTTTGAATTTTTAGCCTCTGAAAACCCCCAAATTTTACTACCTGGCGACCATTTCGGGGGGGGCGGCCGCCCCCCCCGCCCAACAACTATCCTTATTTTTCCTCCTGTCCGACCGTTGCGGGGCGGCGGCCGCCCCCTCCCCCGCCCCCCCCTGGCTACGTCCCGGGGATAATTGGAATAAAAATTAGGAAACTAGGCAGAGCATTTAGATGGGTTGAAATATAAGATTGCTTTGTTTGATAATTAGAAGAAGAATGAAGACAGGCAAACTGTTAACCTTGTTAGTTAGGATACAAAATTGCTTTGTTCGATAATTAAAAGAAGAAAGTAAAATTAAGAAAACATTTTACCAACTCACGTCGATTTGTTTGATTTATTTGACGGTGGATTAACAAAAACAACATGTTTCTAGCATTTAGAGTGAGACATTTTTTTCTATTCATAATTTAAAGTTATAGAAAAAAAACGAAATAACATAAAATGCTCGGATCAAGGTCTTTAAAGTAGGTTCGCAAGTTTTCAGTCTTCCTTTTAAATCATCAGTTGAAAAAAACGTGCAAGAAATAGGCTATAGGTTATACCGAACGTCCACTTAGCTGCACACCACCCAGTGCTAATGTAAATTAAACGCGACACTGTAAGCAAATTATTTAGTTTGTAAGATTCGTGATTTGCCGGGTTTTTAGGCGTGGGACCAGCTTGACTAGGTTAATCATGCGAATGCACCACAACCTGGAACAGCAAATCCAGGCCAGGGTGCTCTTTGGCTCTCAAAATCAGAGTTCCAGAGAGTATTTTTCTGTTTAGTAATGCATAAAAGAAAGAATGAATTAACAAGATTGGCGTGGTTTTTAGCTTTTAGGCCTGGGACCAATTGAACAAATTGGCCATGCGAATGCTTCACAACCTGGAGCAGCACATCCAGGCAAGGCTAGGGTGCTGCCGAGCTCCAAAAAAAGGCTCCGGATCACATTATCTTAAGGCAAACCCAACGTGGCTGCAACAGTTGTTCGTTGGATAAAAAAATGTCCCCATTAAGTAACCACTCAAATCACGAGAATCTGACGTTACTTTATCAAACAAATACTCCCGTATTAAATCGAATCTAATTTTGCTGATAAAGTGACGTCAGATTCTTGTGATTCGAATAGTTACTTAATAGGGAGCATTTTTTAATCCAACGAACAACTGTTGCAGCCACGTTGGGTTTACCTTTAGTTGTAGTAATGCCTAGTAGAATAAACTGATTTACATTAGCGCTGTTTTTTAGGCGTGGGACCAGCTGGACCAGTTGGCCATGCGGATGCACCACAACCTGGAACAGCAGATCCAGGCCAGGAACCAGAGCGGGGTCAGCGAGGAAGCCCTCCGAGAATTCTCCATGATGTTCAAGCACTTCGATAAGGTACTGTAAGAAAATTACGTTGGGGTGATTGTTTAGAATTGCGACGCTGTATGAATGTGAGTTGTAAAAAAGGTTGATTTGTAATGGTGGAAAATAGCACGCCAGACGCTGAAATACTAAGGTTCTATATTACAAGTTAAATTCCTCTGCCACTCTTTTTAAAGTCAAAAAGCCATGAAAATTAATTGATGCGCATTATTTCTGGTAAGCAGTCGCCTTCTTATGGCCGCTGCAACTTTTTTTAAAAAGTGTTTTAGCATCTTTAAAAGGAGAATGTTTTCGAATCAAAAAGCTATTTCACTTGAAACAATCTTGTCTTGTCCTCCACAAAACCTAATCTAGACTTCAAATTAGATATTTAGGCTTTTTGGCAACAAAGGATACAACATTTTGAAATCTTAGCCAAATTGGTGAATAGGGTAATGCATGTAATTTCGGCACTTTTTGAACATTTTTAAAACCGTTTTTTCGCCATAACTTTTTTCAGCTTTGTTGATCAAAAAGTTTTATATTACAAAGCTGTGTATTTTTCTTATTCTGAAGACACTGATATGCGTAACAATTAACATCCACGTAAATTCCGTCTTATAAGGGACGATATCGAAAATGGCTACTTGGAAAATTCGTTTGGTGCATTTAATTTCGGTACTTTTTTCTTCAGACTATAACTTTCTTGTTTTTAATTCAATATTATTGTTTATTGACTTATTTGAAAGTTGACTGCTACATTTACTGCCATATTGGTTATTTTTACTCTAATTTGTTTTTATGTGAGTGAAAAATTAAAAACTAAATTAAAGTGCTGAAATTAAATGCTTTTTCGAAAATGCCGAAATTAAATGCACCTTTTGTCCATTTTCCTTCAAGAAGTTACTACAGCCAACAAAAAAATTGGTAGATTATGTTATGACTGTCCTTTTTTCGCCCATTCATCTAGTTTCCAACGAGCTATCAACCACTTCTCAATTATAATTTGGGAAAAAGAGATATAATAAAAAATATATAAACAAAACGAAAAAGCGCCGATAAAAAAAACACATCACCTAAAAAAGTATGTTGTTGGTGCTAGACGATAATTATGACTGTCCGATAATTATAACGACTAGATGACTACATAATTATGACTAGACGATAATTATAACGACTAGATGATTATGCCTCCTTTTCTCGCCCTTCTCTGGTTCCCACCGGCCCCAACCCTCCCCATCAAGACAAGTTATGATAACATATATGGTAATCAAAACTTGAAAAAGTGCCGAAATTAAATGCATGACCTTAATTAAAGAAGTATGTTCTGGACTAGACGATAATAAAAGAGTTTAATTTGTAAAAGTCCTCGGTTTTTAATTCTATATTTTTAAATTAATAATGGTTTGATATTTATTATTGATTAATTAACCATAATAGTTGATTATTTTTGGTTAATTTGTTATGTTTTTAGGACAAGACGGGACGTTTGGACCACCAGCAGTTCAAATCCTGCCTCCGGGCTCTCGGGTACGATTTGCCGATGGTGGAAGAAGGCCAGCCGGAGCCTGAATTCCAGCGCATCCTGAATATCGTCGACCCGAACAGGTTGGTTTGTTTGTTTGTTCGTGAAAACAGTTTCTTTTTATTTCGGTTTACTTGAGGACGTTTTTGAATCGTTCTCGAGTTCCGCTCGCTTGTATTTTTTGACTTTTGAAGTTTTTGAATGAATTCAAGCGCATCCTGAATATCCTTGGTTAGTTTGTGTGTTTGTGCGCGCGAACAGTTTCTTCTGTTTTGGTAGTTGCGTTATTTCACTTAATTCTAGAACGCTTCTACTGTAGTGATCCGGTTGTTTTTGTTTTGAATTTAATTTTTTAAACGATTTGAGGGGAATTTTGATTAAAGGCTAATTCATACTTATGACAAAACGTCCTTTGAACAAAGTCCAAAGGACAAAAGTTCTTTGGACTTTGTCCAAAGGACAATTAATACATCGTAGAAACGTCCTTTGGACTTTGTCCAAGGGACAAAGTCCAAAATCAAAAGGACAACGTGTTCATACTTTTTGTCCTTTGGACTTTTCCCTTTGAATTTTGTCCTTTGGACTTTGTCCAAAGGACAAATTCTAAGTAGCATTCATACTTGTCCAAAGGAAAAAGTCCAAAGGACGTTTTGGTTTCTCCAAAGGACGTTTTGGCTTTTCTAAAATTGTCCTTTGGACTTTGTCCAAAGGACGTTTTGTCATAAGTATGAATCAGCCTTAAAATATTAAGTGGGTTAGTATATTTTGTGGAATTTAGCGGAATTTGACATTGTGAGGTTTATGAATCTACTAACAACTCCCGATGTGATAATGTTTCAAAAATATAAAAAAGCCTATAATTAAAAGAATAAAATACAAACCAATAAACAAAATAAGGTAGTAGTTTGGGGACAGTTTGGGGAGTGTTTGAAAGTGAATAAAATCAAATAAATAAGTTACCAAGGTTTATTTAGAGACGGTTATTAATAGTAAATAAAGAAACATCACAAATCAAGAGTAAATAAATAAAATCGATATTTATTAATAAATTAACTTTTATTATCGTCTAGTCCAGAACATACTTCTTTAATTAAGGTCATGCATTTAATTTCGGCACTTTTTCAAGTTTTGATTACATATATGTTATCATAACTTGGTCCCAAATTTGAATTGAGAAGTGGTTGATAGCTCGTTGGAAACTAGATGAATGGGCGAAAAAAGGACAGTCATAACATCTACGTTTTTTAATTGGCTGTAGTAACTTCTTGAAGGAAAATGGGCAAAAGGTGCATTTAATTTCGGCACTTTAATTTAGTTTTCAATTTTTCACTCAGATAAAAACAAATTAGAGTAAAAATAACCAAAATGGCAGTAAATGTAGCAGTAAACTTTCAAATAAGTCATTAAACATTAATACTGATTTAAAACAAGAAAGTTATAGCCTGAAGAAAAAAGTGCCGAAATTAAATGCACCAAACGAATTTTCCAAGTAGCCATTTTCGATATCGTCCCTTATAAGACGGAATTTACGTGGATGTTAATTGTTACGCATATCAGTGTCTTCAGAATAAGAAAAATACACAGCTTTGTAATATAAAACTTTTTGATCAACAAAGCTGAAAAAAGTTATGGCGAAAAAACGGTTTTAAAAATGTTCAAAAAGTGCCGAAATTACATGCATTACCCTATTCACCAATTTGGCTAAGATTTCAAAATGTTGTATCCTTTGTTGCCAAAAAGCCTAAATATCTAATTTGAAGTCTAGATTAGGTTTTGTGGAGGACAAGACAAGATTGTTTCAAGTGAAATAGCTTTTTGATTAGAAAACATTCTCCTTTTAAAGATGCTAAAACACTTTTTAAAAAAAGTTGCAGCGGCCATAAGAAGGCGACTGCTTACCAGAAATAATGCGCATCAATTAATTTTCATGGCTTTTTGACTTTAAAAGAGTGGCAGAGGAATTTAACTTGTAAGATAAACCTTAGTATTTCAGCGTCTGGCGTGATATTTTCCACCATTACAAATCAACCTTTTTTACAACTCACATTCATACAGCGTCGCAATTCTAAACAATCACCCCAACGTACTTTTTCTTACAGTACCTTATCGAAGTGCTTGAACATCATGGAGAATTCTCGGAGGGCTTCTCTCGCTGACCCCGCTCTGGTTCCTGGCCTGGATCTGCTGTTCCAGGTTGTGGTGCATCCGCATGGCCAACTGGTCCAGCTGGTCCCACGCCTGAAAAAACAGCGCTAATGTAAATCAGTTTATTCTACTAGGCATTACTACAACTAAAGGTAAAGCCAACGTGGCTGCAACAGTTGTTCGTTGGATTAAAAAATGCTCCCTATTAAGTAACTATTCGAATCACAAGAATCTGACGTCACTTTATCAGCAAAATAAGATACGATTTAATACGGGAGTATTTGTTTGATAAAGTAACATGCCAGATTCTCGTGATTTGAGTGGTTACTTAATGGGGACATTTTTTTATCCAACGAACAACTGTTGCAGGCACGTTGGGTTTGCCTTGGATCATTGTGATCCGGAGCCTTTTTTTGGAGCTCGGCAGCACCCTAGCCTTGCCTGGATGTGCTGCTCCAGGTTGTGAAGCATTCGCATGGCCAATTTAGTTCAATTGGTCCCAGGCCTTAAAAGCTAAAAACCACGCCAATCTTGTTAATTCATTCTTTCTTTTATGCATTACTAAACAGAAAAATACTCTCTGGAACTCTGATTTTGAGAGCCAAAGAGCACCCTGGCCTGGATTTGCTGTTCCATCTGGTGCATTCGCATGATTAACCTAGTCAAGCTGGTCCCACGCCCTAAAACCAGGCAAATCACGAATCTTCAACTTCAAATAATTTGCTTACAGTTCGCGTTTAATTTACATTAGCACTGGGTGGTGTGCAGCTAAGTGGACGTTCGGTATAACCTATCCTATTCTTTGCACGTTTTTTTCAACTGATGATTTAAAAGGAAGACTGAAAACTTGCGAACCTACTTTAAAGACCTTGATCCGAGCATTTTATGTTATTTCGTTTTTTTTCTATAACTTTAAATTATGAATAGAAAAAAATGTCTCACTTCTAAATGCTAGAAACATGTTGTTTTTGTTAATCCACCGTCAAATAAATCAAACAAATCGACGTGAGTTCAAGCACTTCGATAAGGTACTGTAAGAAAAATTACGTTGGGGTGATTGTTTAGAATTGCGACGCTGTATGAATGTGAGTTGTAAAAAAGGTTGATTTGTAATGGTGGAAAATCAGCACGCCAGACGCTGAAATACTAAGGTTCTATATTTACAAGTTAAATTCCTCTGCCACTTCTTTTTAAAGTCAAAAAGCCATGAATATTAATTGATTCGCATTATTTCTGGTAAGCAGTCGCCTTCTGCTGGCCGCTGCAACTTTTTTTTTAAAAGTGTTTTAGCATCTTTAAAAGGAGAATGTTTTCGAATCAAAAAGCTATTTCACTTGAAACAATCTAGTCCTGTCCTCCACAAAACCTAATCTAGACTTCAAATTAGATATTTAAGCTTTTTGGCAACAAAAGATACAACATTTTGAAATCTTAGCCAAATTAGTGAAATGGCGGTAATGCATGTAATTTCGGCACTTTTTGAACATTTTTAAAACCGTTTTTTCGCCATAATTTTTTTCAGCTTTGTTGATCCAAGAGTTTTATATTACAAAGCTGTGTATTTTTTCTTATTTTTGAAGACACTGATATGCGTAACAATTAACATCCACGTAAATTCCGTCTTATAAGGGACGATATCGAAAATGGCTACTTGGAAAATTCGTTTGGTGCATTTAATTTCGGCACTTTTTTCTTCAGGCTATAACTTTCTTGTTTTAAATCAGTATTAATGTTTAATGACTTATTTGAAAGTTTACTGCTACATTTACTGCCATTTTGGTTATTTTTACTCTAATTTGTTTTTATCTGAGTGAAAAATTGAAAACTAAATTAAAGTGCCGAAATTAAATGCACCTTTTGCCCATTTTCCTTCAAGAAGTTACTACAGCCAACAAAAAAATTGGTAGATGTTATGACTGTCCTTTTTTCGCCCATTCATCTAGTTTCCAACGAGCTATCAACCACTTCTCAATTCAAATTTGGGACCAAGTTATGATAACATATATGGTAATCAAAACTTGAAAAAGTGCCGAAATTAAATGCATGACCTTAATTAAAGAAGTATGTTCTGGACTAGACGATAATAAAAGAGTTTAATTTGTAAAAGTCCTCGGTTTTTAATTCTATATTTTTA
>JASAMX010028224.1:0-26124 GCA_030248175.1 Microlaimidae sp. YZB2_3
TAAAAGTCGATATGATGTATTAGATAAAGTGGTCAAAAATTCTGAAAAATATATATAAATATACAAACGTATTTATGGAACAGGTCCCTTGTTGAAATGAAACAAAACTCAACGGATATTTTAATTTTCAGGAAAAATATTGAACAAATTTTTTTGTTTTAAAAGTAAATCAGAAAGTTCTAAATTATCGCTTTTTGAAGAAGATTTTAGCGTCTTTAAGCCGCGAAATTTCATAGACTTTATTTTCAAAACTGATGTATGTGAGCAAATATGGGAGGAAAATATATAAAAAATAAAAAATATGGTGTGTCAGAGCTGGAACTTTATTTATTTATTTACTAAAATTTGTAAAATTGAATAGTAGTGAAGGAATAAGAATTCAAAACAAAATAAGAATCTAAGAATTCAAAAATTAAAAACCGATCAACCTACATATATTGATGGTTTTCCAGCTTCCATATCGTAAAGTTCTTTGGTTCACGGGAAATACTTGGGAAACTTCCACCGGCCCGGTAGGACGAAGGATACAAGGATCTATGTAGGTAAATTAAGTAATAAAAACATAAATAATATATTAATTGTAACTATAATAATATCAATCAATTTTTTGTGTAAATAACAATAAAGAACAATAAAAACATAAATAATAAGGATAATAATTGTAACTATAATAATATCAATCAATTTTTTGTGTAAATAACAATGAAAATTTAGAGAAACGGAAAACAAATGTGAAAGTACAATTGAAAAAATAGACCAAATAAATTGCTCTCATAGTTTTTATATTTTTATTTAAAGCATAAGCACGACCCTAGTGACAAAATGCATGATAATGATCAGTGAGACGAAAAAGTAACTAGATTTAAGTTCTCAGTTGTTTTTAAATATCCAGTTTTAATAAGAATATAGTTTTGGTTTTAATTATTGTAGAATTGTTTTGGCGCAATAAGCGGGCGGACAGTTCCCGGCGTGAATCTCACGTAATAAATAATTGCATACGGTAACATTTAATTTGCATGAGAATCGTCTACGTGCAGCTAAAATTGACGTTCAGTTTAATGTTCAGTTCCTTAATAGTTGATTTGGTGTTTTTTTCGCTTATTCGTTTTTAAAACTTATATTTTAAATTTTTTATAAATGTTATCAAAGTTCAAAGTATAATTAAAGTTCAAAGTATAATTAAAGTTCAAAGTATAAAGTTCTGCTTAATAGAAAAGTATAGCAAAGTTCTGTATAATCTTTTTTATATATAAATTAATTAATTTTTATTTGTTAATTAAAAAGTAAAGCTATTACTTACCCCCTTCCGGAAGCCTAAAACATAAAAAAAATTATTTATATAATTCAAGTTTTAAAAAAACAAATGAAAAAAATAACCAATTTGTGATTAATAAATAAACAATAGATTTTTCTCTCTTGAGATAAACAAAAAATTTTAAATATTGCTAAACAAATATTGCAATAACATTTTCAACTGAAACTGCTGTTCGAGAAACTTAAAGCCGTATATAAAAAACCTTGATTAGAGGTTGTTATAGCCAATGGAACTTAAAGCTAAAAATTTTTCGACCCTTAATCCGTTTTTGCAATCGCCTTTTTCCCAGTTACCCAGTAAGATTTGTCCTAAGGCTGCTTCATCCTTATGACAAAACGTCTTTTAGACAAAGTCCAAAGGAATAAAAAAGTCCTTTGGACTTTTTGCAAAGGACAAACACAGCGTCAAAACGTCCTTTGGACTTTGTCCTGTCCAAAGAACAAGTTTCAAGTAGCTTTCATACTTCGTTCAAAGAACAAAGTCCAAAAGACGTTTTGGCTTATCAAAGGACGTTTTTTCATAAGTATGAACCAGCCTTTACGGTAGTGGTATCTACGTCTGACCATTGTAATGTGTAAACTCAGCTGCCGTATATATCCCCTAGGTCGTAGGTTATATATTGTACGTTATACTGTATCGTTGGTTGGATTTTGAATAAATGCTACCGTACAATGAGTGTGTACCAGGTGCATCCATTTCAATTTGCTCGCTTACTGGGCTGTTCGTTCACTAAGCCTGCTGTGGCGCAGTGGCAGATCTTACGTCTTGCATACTGAAGGTTCCTGGATCGAATCCCCGCTGAGACACACTGCATTGTAATAATATTCTTGGTTAATATTGTTATATGTAGTATTTGGTTGTGCAATTAGTGCTGAGTAACTTCGGCCTTGCGTATCATGCTTTATGCGGAAATGCGAAATAAACCGTGCGCTAATTTTTTTATATTCTAATCTTAGTATGCCGGTGGTGATACATAGAGTTAATCGCGGTGAAGTTTAAACATCACAGGGATCGGAGGAAGATATGGTATTTCACCACTGTAAGATATGGTTTTACCGTGGTAACTAGGGAGCTGCTATCACGAGAACGAGTTAAGTGGAAACTAAACCTGGTATTCTAACCAAGCCTAAACCTTAACTTAAAAGTTAAGCTTATATCCCGGTAAGGACGGGACGGGTGCCTGAATTGGGAAAAACGATTTTACCTGCCTCCTACCTGCCTTCATCAGAAATTTTGCTGCCTCTTACCAACTCCCACCAACCTCTATCCTGGCTCCTACACGCCTCCGATGCATTTTTAGCTGCCTCCAAACCTGTATATGCTTCATCGTAGGAGGCAGGGTCAGCTGCCTTCTACCTGCCTCCGGAGCAGTTTTACTTCTCTCCACACTGCCTCCTACCTGCCTCTATCTTGACTCCATGCTGCCTCAGAGGCAGTTTTACCTGCCTCCCACCTGCCTCCAGTTTTTCGGAGGCAGGTTCAAGAGCCGTCTTTACCGGGATATATAAATCATAAGTGTCAGTCTAAAATTGCTCGGGTCTTAGTCCAAGTGCCCAAAAAAAACAAACAAAAAAAATTGTCATTATTATCTTATGAAATCGTTTTAGATTATTTTCTAATTAATTTTAAAGATTTATAATGAATTTTTTTGCCAGTTTTATCTAAAGATAATTCATTATAGTCGTATAAAACGACGGAATCTCCATTATTTGTTTAATTCAAAACCCATAATCGTGCAATCGTAAAGCCAAAATTGAGACTATACAGTTCTGATCAGTCCAAAGCCTTAAATTCTAGTAAAAAAGCGTACAAAAAATAAAAAATCTTAAAAAAAGTTGAAAACATACATTTTAACTTTTTTAAAGTTATCATACAATTGTATGTCGAAAATTTCTTGGTTCCAAGTTCTTTGGACTTTATCGACCACATACATATTTTTTACGAAAATACACGATTTAATCTACAATCTTTTCCTTTTTTATTAGTTTCATTAATTTTTGATATGAAATTTTCAATTTTAATAATAATACTTAGAAGAAACATGTCAGAATGACTCACACTCGCGAACAAATTGACTTAATTTGTGTAGAAAACGTGTATTGGTTTCACTTTTATTAATGTTTTACGCTATGTATACGTAATCAAAAATAATCAGCAGTAACGCGAAAATTTCTGGTCGAGTATGCAGTATTAAACAGTTAAAAAATATTATTTTTTAATAATTTTCCTGAGTGGAAGTCACGCCAGGATTAAAGGACCCTCAAAATGTCATATAGTATTCGTGATCACGTCATATATGTTTTGCTTTGTGGGATTTGTGGGAATGGTTATGGGATGAGCTAATAGAATCATTTTTAGCCAATTAGTGCTAGGGAAAAAATTAATTAATCTCCAATGGATGAAAGATCTGCTTTTTTTCATAAGCACTAATTGTCTAAAAGTGATTCTAATACGTTATAACTCTGTAAATAATATTTATACTAAACAATTTCCGTTTAAATGAGGGGGATTTGACTATCGTGTAGTGTGAAAAATTATGTGGTTTTTCGAATTTAAAGAGTGTCCGGAAATTATAAAATTATGTCATTTACAAAAAATAAGCCGCAATGCGTATAAACTATACGCAGGTGTGACTTTTTTGAAATCTCAAACGGCACCCTCATTAACTACAGATTGAGTCAGAGTCACATGTATTTTATACTAAATGCGGCTCATTGTACCGTAGTGATGACGGTTTGTTTACCACGTTGGACAAAAACTTTACATTTAAGCGAACGTTGTTATCAGCGTTAGACTCCAACAGAAATATTACGCTATGAAATCACGTTAGGATTTTAACGACCCTTAAAATATCATATAGTATTCGAGATCACGTCATATATGTTTTGCTCTGTGGGAATGAATGTGGGAGAGAGACTCTTAGAATCACTTTCAGCCAATTAGCGCTTGGAAACAAATTGGATCTCCAATGGATAAAAAAGCTCCATTTTTTCCCAATTGGCTAAAAATGATTCTATAAGGTCATAACTCTGTGAATGTCTTTAACACGGAACAATTAAATGGAAGGGTTTTGACTATCGTGATTACTTTCAACCAATGAACGTTGGGCGAAAAAGTGATATTCCAATGAACACCGTACTAAGATCCCGTGCCCCTTTTTTACCTCCTCCCACTTTGTTCGGTGCTAAAGACCCATTGAAATAAACTGGGTTTGGCTACATAGATGACATGACGGTCTGTCTAGCCATACACAGTTCATTTCATAATTTTACGCATGACAAAAATAACAATCGGTGGCCGAAATCGAGGCCTGGCCGATTTTAAGTCAATTACCCTAGTGCAGGCAAAAAAAATGTCTCACTCTTCGGTTGTTGATAGCAATTCTGTGGTGGATATGATCGTGGTGGTGGGCTCTCCGGTAGTGGTTCCTTCCGTGGCTCCTTCCGTGGTTCCGGCGGTGCTGGTCGGTTCTTCTGTCGTAGTTTCGGCAGCTTAATATAAAATTTGAACAAAATTAATAAAAATAAATAAAATAAAAAATTGAAAAATAAAAAAAACGGCTGGGACCTACCTAGCATTACAAAAATTTGGGTCTGCGGTCCCGCCGCGAAATCAGAATTCGTTATAAAACCAATGATTTTTACCAAATTTTTTGCAAACCGGAGATTAAACAACTATATTAAAACAATTTCAAGAATTTTTTTTTACTTTTGACCATTACTTAGAGCTATATATTAAGCGTAACTAAGGTTTCTTATATGTAAATTTTTTTGGTTAATCGGAAAAAAACATTTTGTAACGCTTAATTAAATACAAAAAGACCACTTAAATTTTTCAAGTAGATGTTTTACTTGTATATAATACTTCCAATTTCAAAAATAATACAAAAAATCCATTTAATTTGAGAGGAATTTTGTTTCGTGGTGGGACCGCCGACCTAATTTTTGTTATGCTAGGTAGGTCCATTAATATAAAAAAACACTAAACAGTTTGTTACAAATGACAAGTCTCACGCCCAAATGCGAAGTGGGAACGTTTTGCTTTTAAAGGTGAAAAGTGATTTACAAGTGCCGAGTTTCATAAAAAAAATACCAATACTAGCCACGAAAAATGCTCTAAGAATAGAGCAGGACAAAATTGCGATACCCCCTTAGAGGTATGTTTTGTAGACAGAAAAGATGTGGACTATTGCCTGGTAGTGTTCCCGTGCCACCTATGATTCAAGATCTTTTGAAAATTTTGAGAAGAATTTAATTCTTAGGACCATCCACGTTTTTAGCAAAATTGTTTAAGGGAATTTTTTTTTCTTCATTAAATATATTGTACACACTTTCCGTGATGTTGATGGATTGAGCGTCATTAAAACTTTAAACATCATTGTGGTTTTAAATTTAAAACTATTTCCCTCAGACATATTTTTTCTACAACAACCGAAAATTCCACCGCTTTTGTCTCAATTTTTAGATTTTTAAATTTAAATAACCATAAGAAATTCTGCAAAAAGAAGACATGACTGACAACAAAATAAATAAACGTTTTTTGGGAAACCAATCAGCGCATTAAAAATCAGTATAATTATTATCTAATGATCCGAGCCATTGCAGTACTATATAATTTCACTCCAGTTTTTATTCCACTAAATAAAGTTTTGTTCAAATTTTATTTTACAGAGAAATTTTCAGTGAGCAAAAAATAATTATGGGCATTTATAAAAAACTTAAATATTAATTTTGGCAATAAAATAAGTCTAGCTCCAGGGGCCTAGTTCATAAAAATTGCATGTAATTAATTTACCGCTGTAAATTAATGAACGCATAATTTTCTTTTGTATTTTCAATTTAAACGTATATTAATGAAATTGCGTTTAGAATTTAAGAAATTATATGTCTGTAAATTCCGTAAATTCCACAGTTACGTACGTATTTTTTTATTAATAAAATAAGGAGAAATTAAATGCGTTTATTAATTTACAATTACAGAAATCTTTATGAAATAGGCCCCAGTTATAAAAATGTTTTTTTTTAATTTGATTTTGCGTGAGTGCCGCATTGCGTTATATCGTGATTTTTTTGGGTAAAAAAACAGCTATAAATATGGCTTAATAACGTACAATCTTCCGTCTTTGTTTGCTGCACTCGCTTGTTCTGGTTTTTCTTTGAGCGACTTTTTCCTAAATAAAGCAGAAATTTTAACGTCAAGTGTACCAAATAGAGACAACTACTTTTTTAAAACAATAAGACTAAAGGAAATTAAAGTAAAGTCTGAAACGACCATTGGATTTGTGCGTGCGTTTTTGCTGAATTCGATTTTGAAAACTACAGCTACTGACAAGGCAACAAAGCATAAGTGTTGTTTGAAAACCATGGCATAAAATTTTTTATGTTTATTCTGCTATTGTGGGTTTTCATTATTAAAATTTCTCAACATTAGTCAAAATGTTTCTGGGTTGAGCCATTAAAAAAAAATTGTGCAGAAATATTTTCATGATGCATTTGTGTTAGTTATAAATCTGGTGGATTACATTGATTTACGAAACTTGAGGTTTTATGATGACTAAAAAAGAATTACTGTCTTAACTTTCATTTTAACTTTGGTTAAAGTATAGTAAAACTTTACCTAAAGTTTTAATATACTTTAATTTAACAAAAAAGTCTTTTCGTGAAACGAAAAAATTAAAAAAATTTATTAAATTATGCAAAAAATACTACAATTTTATATATATATATTTAAAAAAAGCATAAATACAAGCGACCCTCATAAAGTTATCTTGCTTTAGACCACCTTTCCTTTTAGTATAAATTATAAAACTAATAAAACCGTTTTTTTGTCTCGTCGTTACAAAGCAAATGAGTCAGAATAGTTATAAAATTCTCATAACTGTGAATCCTTTTATTTTTTAACTCACACAAATATATATGAACATTAAGAGTCAGAGTCACGTTGATTTTATACTGAATGTGACTCTTTATGACGGAGTAATGACGATAACTGCCATAGTCAAGCCAGATAGAGCTTTAGTACTTACCCTTCTTCGAAGATGATTTTTTTCCACTTTTATCTTTACGTTTGCCTAAAATTGAAAACTATAAAAAGTTATATAAACTGGTAACATAGTTCAACAATATATCTCATCTCAAATAAATAACTGTTACTAACTACGGAATGAGTCACTGTCACGTGTATTTTACAGTAACAGCGGCTCATTTTGCCGTAGTACCGACGGTTTGTTTTGAAACTAAAACAAGCCTTTCCTAGTATTTACTAAAATTTGAAGCAAAATTAAAAAAAATTATTTTCTAATGCAGTCGGTGGGGTTATTTTTAATCAAAAAAATAGTTCTACGGTCGCATTCTGACGCGCGGTTAAAAGTTACCCCGGGGTAACTGTTTTTTATGTGCTTAAGGATGCGATTGAAAAATCAATTTTACCCAGGTTAAAGTCGGGTTAAATTTTTTCTATTGTTTTAAGAATAAGAATTTATCCAACTCGAGAGGTGGTTAAATATTTTCTCCCGTAGGATTAATTTAATAAAAAATAAAATACGTGCATTGACAAGAATACATGGAAATTAATTATAAAAGAAAAGAAGAATGAGAATTGAAGAACAAATTATACGGGCTATGTGTGGATCCAACCTAAATGCATACGTATGCATATGTTTATATGCATACGTATGCATATGTTATGCATACGTATGCATAAATTCATATGCATACGTATGCATATTTTTTTTTAGTTGTATGCATACGTATGCATTTTTCCGGAAAGTATATGCATACGTATGCATTTTTTTAAAACTTTTATGCATACGTATGCATTTTTTTCTAACTTTTATGCATACGTATGCATAAAAGTAACAAAAAAGCATACGTATGCATATACTTTCCGGAAAAATGCATACGTATGCATATAAGTTGCAAAATATGCATACGTATGCATATTTTTTAAAAAAACAAAAAACCTTTTTTTTTAATTTCCAAAATATGCATACGTATGCATATTTTGCAACTTATATGCATACGTATGCATTTTTCCGGAAAGTATATGCATACGTATGCATTTTTTTGTTACTTTTATGCATACGTATGCATAAAAGTTAGAAAAAAATGCATACGTATGCATAAAAGTTTAAAAAAAATGCATACGTATGCATATACTTTCCGGAAAAATGCATACGTATGCATATAACTAAAAAAAATATGTATACGTATGCGTATGAATTTATGCATACGTATGCATAACATATGCATACGTATGCATATAAACATATGCATACGTATGCATATAAACATATGCATACGTATGCATTTAGGTTGGATCCACACATAGCCCGTATAATTTGTTCTTCATTTCTCATTCTTCTTTTCTTTATTAATTAATTTTCATGTATTCTTGGCATTGACAAGAATACATGAAATTAATTAATTAATTAATTAATTTTATGTATTCTTGGCATTGACTAAATTTTTTATTTTGCGCGAGGCGGTTTTTTGGCGCGAGAAAAAAAATTTAAAAACAATTCATTTGCAATCATTTTCTGTCCCATATGCGGCAGGTTTATGTATTTACAATAAATTTTTCTTTTTTTATTTTCATTAGAATGGATTTATCGGGGTAAATATAAGGGTTTCTTCAGAATGTCACCCCAGAACGGATAATAATCAATTAATGGTTTGGTATTATGTACACTTAACATAACGTCGTTAGTATGACACAATGAGTCACAGTTGCTATGAAATCAATGTAACTTTGACTCATAATGTTGATATTATTTATGGATTAAAAGATAAAAGGAGTCACAATTACGAGTACTTCATGACGATCCTGACTTATTCTGTCATGGTAACGACGATATATAGCATTTTATACCGAACCGACAAACAAATTTGGTTTTTTTGAAACCAATTTTTTTTTCATAATATTAATCGAAGTGATGGTGTCATAGATAAACAATAATTTTGAACTTTTTAACGGATATAAAAAATTTTAATTTATGCCCTGATGTAACTTTTAACTTAGTTATGTCGGGGTATATATACAATGCTCCGTTAGAGATTAAAGTTACAAGTTCGATTTATGTTGCCAGGGGCCTGTTTCATGAAAACCTTTGTAAATTCTTATCTTATAAATCTCCGCTTATTTTTTGTAAAATACACGATAAAGGTTTTTCGACTTGTAATCCAGGGGGAACATCTCCGCGCACTGCTCTACGCTGATTGGTCGCAGCCACGTCATTTCATCTCCGCTGACCGATCAATATTCGCCGTGTTCTATATCCTCTATTATGCAATTTACAAAAAATAGGCGGACACTTGTAAAATGAAAATTTACAAACGTCTTTATGAAATAGGCCCCCGAGCATAAATTTTTTTGAAAATAATTAGTGCTTTTGTATAAACGTTTCCGATTGAACCGCTCATCTTTGCAACAACATATAACTATTCTCGGCATCCAGCATAAAAACAACTCAATACATGCGATAATGTTACGATTAAGCAACCATCAACACCGCCAATCACCGCATTATTAGTTATTATCGTACTGATACTTTATTATAAGAGAACACCTAACATAAATTTTAAAGAACACCTTAAATTATAGGATTTAAAATTTAAGATTTCAGTTTACAGACTATAATTGAATTTAAAGTTTGAATATGATTAAATAAAAAAACACCTGTTTTTCCTTTTATAGCAGTTAATTGCAGTGTTTTCTTCTTTTTGTCATCAGCTTTGCTTTTGTTTTCTTTTTTTGAGTTAGCTAAAATTTAGGATGTTTGTCTATAGCCATTATAAAACAAGATTTGAAATATGCTATGTTAAAAAATCTGTTATAAAAGTTAGTCAACCCCACAGTACTTAAGATAATTACCAAATATAGGTGCCAAAGATTGGAGCCAAAAAGCTAAAATTGAAAATCAAACCATATTTTTGGTGATTTTAAACTTAAAGTCCTAATAACATGATTATAAAAAACCTCTTTTTTTAAACCAAGATTTGAGTTATGATATAAAGTTAAGAGAAAAACCGCAAAACGTGTTAAATTTGTAGACATTTTTTTATTATCTTCTCAGTAAATTAATAAATTAAAATGCTAGCGCCTGCTTTTTTTTATAGTATTTATCACTTTTTTTCTTGTTGGTTCTGTAAAAAAAGTGAAATTTAAAAAGGTTTCAAGAAAAACACAAAACGCCGTTAAAAAATTTAATTTTTAAAGAATTTTTTATCGCGAGAAATACTGAAATTTCTTTCAAAAAATAAAAATTGGAAAGCCTATATTCAGTTTCAGATGATGTAGTTTTTAATTCAAAAAGGTTACTGAATTTGGAATTAAAATTTGGTTTTTTCAATCATGCACAACCAATGCGGTCTCCATTAAAAGTCACTCTTGGAACATTTAAAGGTACGATGCGGAGTCAAACTTTTTGTCTTCGATTTTGATAATTTTTTGTGAAAACATTACCCCTGCCCCCAATAGCCCACAAAAATTTTTTTAACAAAATATCTCCAGTGGTTTAGTAGTTATGATATGACCTCACAAAAATGGAGTTTTTTTGACAATTCTGTACATGAAAGATTTACGATTGCTCAATGGGTTAACAATTTAAGTTAGAAATTATACACTCAAAGAATACGGACGGCTATTCGTCTTTTATCTGATACCTTGATCGTTAAGATTGGTCCAGTATTTGTCGAAATATTTCGTTTCCCCTACAAAAAAACCGCGATTTTCTCGGTAAATACACCAAACGAAGGCAGTGATTTTGCCGAACCTTTTTTTCCTTTACTTCATGTTTTTAGCGAAACAATCAAGGGTTTTTTGTACGAGAAACGCACTATCTCGACAAATACTGCACCAATTTTAACGATAAAGGTACCAAATTAAAGTAGAAAGTAGCCGCTTTTTTCGAGTACATAATTTGTAATTTAAGTTTTACACTTATTGAGAAATCTTTCACCTACAGAATTGTCAAAAAACACCATTTTTGTGGGGTCATAACTCCTGAACCACTGGAGATATTTTGGTGAAAAAAATTTTGTAGACTATTGGGGGCAGGTCAGGTGTAAGGTTTTCACAAGAAAGTATCAAAATCGAAGACAAAAATTTTGACTCCGCACCGCACCCTTAAGCTTAAGGTAAGAAGGTATAAAATGATTTGAAAAAAATGGAGTTTTATTTTAATGAATCTGATTCAGGTAATGATTTTGAGATCAACCATTAAAAAATGGTTGATCTCAAAATCATTACCTGAATCAGATTCATTTTTTTCATTCATTCATTTTTGTACAGTTTTTAATTTTAAATTTCAGCGATATAATACCGTGCAATGACAAAAAAATATGTTTGATAAAAATAAAAAAAAACTAAATAAAATAAAAAAAATTATGGCCTTAAACTTTTGAATAATAAAAAGAGAGACAATTGTGAATGTAAATTTACATATTGTTGATTTTGTCAATCAAATTTGATATTAATCGATATTAATCGCAGCTCGTTATGTTAATATTGATAGAACTTAAATCCAGTAAATTAAATTTACCTAAAAATTAAGCAAACAACAATTAAAATTGTTTTAAGAGGTTTTTTTAAAAAATGTTTCATTTAAAATAATAAAAAATAGACGTCTTCACGATTTTAAAAATTTAATATTGTTTATTTATAGGCCGAAGTTAATGAACGTTTTTATTTTTTAAGTTTGTATTGTGTAGCAAAAAATTGTTTCATACAATTAATAAATTTATAAAAACATTACCATGCAATCGGTATTAGATTCTTTAATTATTTGTTTTTCTCTCTTCAACGGAAAAAAGTTTGTAAAAATAACCATGGCGATATGAAAACTCATCAAAGTCAAAACGAGTATAGAAATATAATTAGCTGTTTGTACGATAGTGTTATATAAATAAAATTAAATTTAAAATCACCTAAAAGCTTACTACCTTTTTTACTTTTTGTAGCAGTTTTTTCCAATTGACTTTTCTTCTTTTTATTTCCAGTTTTGCTCCCGTTTCGCTTTTTTTCTGCTTTTGATTCAGCTAAATTTAAACTTATTAACTTTTTGTTTTGAAATAATTTTTAACAATGTCAAACAAAATTTAATTCTAAACAATCACTGCCGAATCTGTGATGAGAAAAATATACCGTAAAATTATGAGATCTATTTGTTCAATTTTACCAAAGATAAATTTTTAAAACTGGCGCAATAAGAGCTGATTATTTATCTGAAAAAAAAACATTGATTTATTTTTAGAACAATCAGACTGTTGCCTGCCGTAATGATTTACGGCTGTACGTTAGAAGGGTGATTACTATTACATTTTTAGGCGCACCAGGAAGATCAGGCGCATAGAGAAAAGCTAGCTTAAGCCAACGCGTTTTTAAGCCTAAGCCTAAGCATAAGCCTAAGCCTAAGCCTAAGCCTAAGCCAAGCCTAAGCCTAAACCGAAGCCTAAAAAACAACCTAACCTTTCTCAAGTAGCTACGCGAAGAAATGGCTTACGCTCGTTCCTGATGCGCCTTAATATTCGTGTGAGCCTGGTGCGCCTGAAAATATAAATCGTCGTTACTACGGCAAAATGAGCCACTGTCATTATAAAATACACGTGACTTGAAAAATTTTAGTTGTCTTTTTGTATTTAATTCAGCATCACTAAAAGTTTTTTTTTTGATTAACCAAAAAATTTACATATGAGAAACCTCAAACTAATGTCAAAATAGCTCTAATAATGGTAAAAAATTAACAAAAATACCGGAAATTGTTTTAATATAGTTGTTCAAATTCCGGTTTCCGAAAAATTTTCTGAAAATTATTGGTTTTGAACGAATTTTTTATTTCACGGTGGGACCGGGTGGGGATCCCAAATTTTAGTAATGCTAGATAGGTAGATAATATCATACTTGTTGTTTCTAGTTTTTCTGATTCGGAGGAATTTATGATATTTTTTCTCAAGTTTTTGAAAATTTTTATGATTTTTCTCTGCGGATTCTGAGCTTTCTTCGGCTTCACTGGTATTTACACTTTTGAGTTTTGTCTTCGTCTAAATATATTGTCATACTTTTTATTACCAAAGAAAATATTAGACTACTATAATCTGAGCTGAAAAATGCGTAATCTTAATCAGTTTTTTTTGTTTCTTTTTTAGGTGCATACTATTTTAGTTTACAATTGCGATTATACATTTTTTTCTATAAGTTCCTGTCTTAACAAAATAAATAAAAATAAATAAATGAAATTCCTGACAAAATAAATAAAGATAAATAAAATACGTAAAAATCGGGTACCAAGTGCTTTGATTTTGATTAGGCTTGGTTATGATCATCATGGCTTGGTTATGTTCAGGAAGATTTAGGAAAAATTTTATAAATTTCGGAATAATTTTTAAACATTTTAGACAAAACCTTAAAATTTTGATAAATTTTCAAAACAACAGTATGTGTTTAATAAATATCTTTGTCCGCGTACATGGGAATTTGTTGCCGCATGTATAAACAGTGAAAAAGCTACAACATTTTTAGATATATTCCCTTCTACGGGTACAAAAATAATTTAAGGAATAGTTTTTTACGAGTGATATAGAAATAAAAATTTTGGTTTACTAAAAAAAAAAATAAAATAAATAACCTGAAAACCCGCACAACGTGATTCCTGTCCTCGAAGCCCGGAAACCACCGCAGTTGAGCTTTTTTCCTAAAAAAATTAAAATTAAAATCAAATTTTTAATTTATTTAAATTTAATTTTACATATTAAACTGAAATGCTTTTTTAGGAGCGACTTTTTTTGTCATTTGGATATTCTAAAATATAACTTTGATGTGAGTAAAAAACCGGCAAATTTTTGCTATGTTCTAAAATTGGTTTATTACTTAACTCTGCAGTGAAAACTATCAGGAGAATTCTTAACATTTGATTTATAAATTATAATTTTCACAAACGCATTGAATTTTCTAAAAATTGCTGATATTGTGTGAACGAACAAATTTTTCCGCATGAAAGTCATGTGGGCGTGTCTAAATTAGTCACGTGAACACACTGCTACAACTACGTTGGTTTACTTTTAGTCCACATCTTTTCTGTTCAAACATACGCCCGGGGAGAAAAATTACCCCTTTTTTTCCTGCTTTACTTTTAAAGAATATTTCAAGGCTAGCCTACCACCTTTTTGAATTGAATTTAAAAAATTATCTAATAAACAATTGTTTTAGCTGCGCAATGACATATGTTTAATTCCTTTGCCGGGATATGCTCTATTAACAGTTTTAATATTATCAATAGAACACGTATTTGTCGTTTACATTACAATGTAAAAAAATTTGCTGACATTCTTAATTCTTTATTTGTGGTTGATAAATTGAATTTTTGAATTAAATCTAAAAAATTAGAGTCTTAGCTACGCAATAACATAAAATTGTAATAGTGCTCAGTTCTCAATATGAATTTAAATTTTGTTGTCAACAATTTAAATTTTGAATTTGGACAATAAAAAAGTCGCTCCTAAAAAAGCATTTCAGTTTAATATGTAAAATTAAATTTAAATAAATTAAAAATTTGATTTTAATTTTAATTTTTTTAGGAAAAAAGCTCAACTGCGGTGGTTCCGGGGCTTCGAGGACAGGAATCACATTGTGCGGGTTTTCAGGTTATTTATTTTATTTATTTTTTTAGTAAACCAAAATTTTTATTTCTATATCACTCATAAAAAACTATTCCTTAAATTATTTTGTACCCGTAGAAGGGAATATTTAAAAATGTTGTAGCTTTTTCACTGTTTATACATGCGGCAACAAATTCCCATGTACGCGGACAAAGATATTTATTAAACACATACTGTTGTTTTGAAAATTTATCAAAATTTTAAGGTTTTGTCTAAAATTTTTAAAAATTATTCCGAAATTTATAAAATTTTTCCTAAATCTTCCTGAACATAACCAAGCCATGATGATCATAACCAAGCCTAATCAAAATCAAAGCACTTGGTACCCGATTTTTACGTATTTTATTTATTTTTATTTATTTTGTCAGGAATTTCATTTATTTATTTTTATTTATTTTGTTAAGACAGGAACTTATAGAAAAAAATGTATAATTTGTATTGTAAACGAAAATAGTATGCACCTAAAAAAGAAACAAAAAAAACTGATTAAGATTACGCATTTTTCAGCTCAGATTATAGTAGTCTAATATTTTCTTTGGTAATAAAAAGTATGACAATATATTTAGACGAAGACGAAAGTTCCGAAAGTACGCAAGAATCCAGTGAAGCCAAAGAAAGCTCAGAATCCGCAGAGAAAAAATCCGTAAAAACTACAAAAACTTCAAGAAAAAAATCTGATGATTCCTCCGAATCAGAAAAAACTAAAGCAACAAGTATGATATTATCTACCTATCTAGCATTACTAAAATTTGGGTCCGCGGTCCCACCGTGAAATCAAAATTCGTTATGAAACCAATAATTTTTACAAAAATTTTTCGGAAACCGGAGATTAAACAACTATATTAAAACAATTTCGGGTATTTTTGTTAATTTTTTACCATTATTTAGAGCTATATTAAGCGTAACTAAGGTTTCTCATATGTAAATTTTTTGGTTAATCAGAAAAAAAACTTTTAGTGATGCTGAATTAAATACAAAAAGACAACTAAAATTTTTCAAGTAGATGTTTTATTTGTATATAGTATTTCCAGTTTAAAAGAAAATACAGAAAAATGCATTTAATTTGAGAGGAACTTTGTTTCGTGGTGGGACCACCGACTCATGTTTTGTTATGCTAGGTAGGTTCATATTTGAAATCGTTGTTACCATTATAATATTTGTAGAAACAATATTAAATGTTTAGCTTTAAAATGTCCACTCAAAAACCGTCTAACGGGAATTTCGTCGTTACTACAGAAAAATGAGCCACAATTCGTATAAAATATGTTTGTCTGTGACTCGTTTTAAATTTAAAACAGGACCCTAATAACTACAGAATGAGTCACAGTCACGTGTATTTTATAATGACAGTGGCTCATTTTGCCGTAGTAACGACGATTTATATTTTCAGGCGCACCAGGCTCACACGAATATTAAGGCGCATCAGGAACGAGCGTAAGCCATTTCTTCGCGCAGCTACTTGAGAAAGGTTAGGTTGTTTTTTAAGCTTCGGTTTAGGCTTAGGCTTGGCTTAGGCTTAGGCTTAGGCTTAGGCTTATGCTTAGGCTTAGGCTTAAAAACGCGTTGGCTTAAGCTCGTTTCTCATGCGCCTGACGTTCCTGGTGCGCCTAAAAATATAATCATAATCACCCTTCTAACGTACAGCCGTAAATCATTACGGCAGGCAACAGTCTGATTGTTCTAAAAATAAATCAATGTTTTTTTTTTCAGATAAATAATCAGCTCTTATTGCACCAGTTTTAAAAATTTATCTTTGGTAAAATTGAACAAATAGATATCATAATTTTACGGTATATTTTTCTCATCACAGATTCGGCAGTGATTGTTTAGAATTAAATTTTGTTTGACATTGTTAAAAATTATTTAAAAAAAAAAAGTTAATAAGTTTAAATTTAGCTGAATCAAAAGCAGAAAAAAAGCGAAACGGGAGCAAAACTGGAAATAAAAAGAAGAAAAGTCAATTGGAAAAAACTGCTACAAAAAGTAAAAAAGGTAGTAAGCTTTTAGGTGATTTTAAATTTAATTTTATTTATATCACACTATCGTACAAACAGCTAATTATATTTTTATACTCGTTTTGACTTTGATCAGTTTTCATATCGCCATGGTTATTTTTACAAACTTTTTTCGGTTGAAGAGAGAAAAACAAATAATTAAAGAATCGTATACCATTGCATGGTAATGTTTTTATAAATTTATTAATTGTATGAAACAATTTTTGCTAACACAATACAAACTTAAAAAAAAAAACGTTCATTAACTTCGGCCTATAAATAAACAATATTGTAAATTTTTAAAATCGTGAAGACGTCTATTTTTTATTATTTTAAATGAAACATTTTTTAAAAAACCTCTTAAAACAATTTTAATTGTTGTTTGCTTAATTTTTAGATAAATTTGATTTACTGGATTTAAGTTCTATCAATATTAACATAACGAGCTGCGATTAATATCGATTAATATCAAATTTGATTGACAAAATCAACAATATGTAAATTTACATTCACAATTGTCTCTCTTTTTATTATTCAAAAGTTTAAGGCCATAATTTTTTTTATTTTATTTAGTTTTTTTTTATTTTTATCAAACATATTTTTTTGTCATTGCACGGTATTATATCCCTGAAATTTAAAATTAAAAACTGTACAAAAAATGAATGAATGAAAAAAATGAATCTGATTCAGGGAATGATTTTGAGTCAACCATTTTTTAATGGTTGATCTCAAAATCATTACCTGAATCAGATTCATCAAAAATAAAACTCCAATTTTTTCAAATCATTTTATACCTTCTTACCTTAAGCTTAAGGGTGCGGTGCGGAGTCAAAATTCTTGTCTTCGATTCTGATACTTTCTCTTGTGAAAACCTTACAGCCTGACCTGCCCCAATAGTCTGACAAAAATTTTTTCAATAAAATATCTCTAGTGGTTCAGGAGTTATGACCATACAAAAATGGCGTTTTTTCATAATTCTGCACGCGAAAGATTGCTCAATGAGTATAACGAATTAAATTATGTACTCAAAAAAAGCGGCTATTTTCTACTTTAATTCGGTACCTTGATCATTAAGATTGGTGCAGTATTTGTCGATATATTGCGTTTCTGGATACAAAAAACCCTTGATTGTTCTGCTTGAAAATCATGAAGTAAAAGGAAAAAAAGGTTCGGCAAAATCACTGCCTTCGTTTGGTGTATTTACCGAGAAAAATCGCGGTTTTTTTTAGGGGAAACGAAATATTTCGACAAATACTGGACCAATCTTAACGATCAAGGTATCAGATAAAAGACGAATAGCCGTCCGTATTCTTAGAGTGTATAATTTCTAACTTAAATTGTTAACCCATTGAGCAATCGTAAATCTTTCATGTACAGAATTGTCCAAAAAATCTATTTTTGTGAGGTCACATAACTCCTGAACCAATGGAGATATTTTATTGAAAAAATTTTTGTGGCCTATTGAGGGCAGGGGTAAGGGTTTCACAAAAAATTATCAAAATCGAAGACAAAAAGTTTGACTCCGCATTGTACCTTTAAGTTCCAAGAGTGACTTTTAATGGAGACCGCATTGGTTGTGCATGATTGGAAAAACCAAATTTTAATTCCAAAATTCAGTAACCTTTTTGAATTCAAAACTACATCATCTGAAACTGAATATAGGCTTTCCAATTTTTTATTTTTTGAAAGAAATTTTTTCAGTATTTCCTCGAAGATAAAAAATTCTTTAAAAAATTAAATTTTTTAACAGCGTTTTGTGTTCTTCTTTAAACCTCTTTAAATTTCACTTTTTTTACAGAACCAACAAGAAAAAAAGTGATAAATACTATAAAAAAAAGCAGGCGCTAGCATTTTAATTTATTGATTTACTGAGAAGATAATAAAAAAATCGTCTACAAATTTAACACGTTTTGCGGTTTTTCTCTTAACTTTATATCATAACTCAAATCTTGGTTTAAAAAAAGAGGTTTTTTATAATCATGTTATTAGGACTTTAAGTTTAAAATCACCAAAAATATGGTTTGATTTTCATTTTTAGCTTTTTGGCTCCAATCTTTGGCACCTATATTTAGAATTATCTTAAGTACTGTGGGGTTGACTAACTTTTATAACAGATTTTTTAACATAGCATATTTCAAATCTTGTTTTATAATGGCTATAGACAAACATCCTAAATTTTAGTTGATTCAAAAAAAGAAAACAAAAGCAAAGCTGATGACAAAAAGAAGAAAACACTGCAATTAACTGCTATAAAAGGAAAAACAGGTGTTTTTTTAATTAATCATATTCAAACTTGAAGTTCAATCATAGTCTGTAAACTAAAATCTTAAATTTTAAATCCTATAATTTAAGGTGTTCTTTAAAATTTATGTTAGGTGTTCTCTTAAAATAATAAAATTAGTACGATAATAACTAATAATGCGGTGATTGGCGGTGTTGATGGTTGCTTAATCGTAACATTATCGCATGTATTGAGTTGTTTTTTATGCTGGATGCCGAGAATAGTTATATGTTGTTGCAAAGATGAGCGGTTCAATCGGAAACGTTTATACAAAAGCATGAATTATTTTCAAAAAAATTTATGCTCGGGGGCCTATTTCATAAAGTCGTTTGTAAATTTTTATTTTACAAGTCTCCGTTATTTTGTAAGTTGCATAATAGAGGATATACGACACGGCGAATATTAAATGATCAGCGGAGATGAAATGACGTGGCTGCGACCGATCAGCGCAAAGCAGTGCGCGGAGATGTTTTCTTGGATTACATGTCGAAAAACCTTCATCGTGTATTTTACGAAAAAAGGCGGAGATTTGTAAAATAAGAATTTACAAAGGTTTTTAGGAAACAGGCCCCTGGCAACATAAATCGAACTTGTAACTTGTAATCTCTAACGGAGAATTGTATATATACCCCGACGTAACTAAGTTAAAAGTTACATCAGGGCATAACTTAAAATTTTTTATATCCGTTAAAAAGTTCAAAATTATTGTTTATCTATGACACCATCAATTCGATGAATATTATGAAAAAAAATTGGTTTCAAAGAAACTAAATTTGTTTGTCGGTTCGGTATAAAATGCTATATATCGTCGTTACCATGACAGAATAACTCAGAATCGTCATAAAATACTCGTAACTTTGACTCCTTTTATCTTTTAATATATAAATAATATGAGCATTATGAGTCAGAGTTACATTGATTTTATAATAACTGTGACTTATTGTGTCATACTAAGGACACTACGTTAAGTGTACATAATACCAAACCATTAATTGATTATTATCCGTTCTGGGGTGACATTCTGAAGAAACCCTTATATTTACCCCGATAAATCCATTCTAATGAAAATAAAAAAAGAAAAATTTATTGTAAATACATAAACCTGCCGCATATGGGACAGAAAATGATTGCAAATGAATTGTTTTTAAATTTTTTTCTCTGTAAAAACCGCCTCGCGCAAAATAAAAAATTTAGTCAATGCCAAGAATACATAAAATTAATTAATTAATTAATTAATTTCATGAATTCTTCACCATGGTTATACACACTAAAATTAATTAATAAATAAAGAAAGAATGAGAAATGAAGAACACCCCCTACGGGCTATGCGTGGATCCAACCTATATGCATACGTATGCATATGTTTATATGCATACGTATGCATATGTTTATATGCATACGTATGCATATGTTATGCATACGTATGCATAAATTTTTATACGCATACGTATACATATTTTTTTAGTTATAACCTTATGTATTGTACTTTTCCGGAAAGTATATGCATACGTATGCATTTTTCTAAACTTTTATGCATAATGTATGCATTTTTTTGCAACTTTTATGCATACGTATGCATAAAAGTACAAAAAAAATGTATACGTATGTGTACATATACTTTCCGAAAAAATGCATATGTATGCATATAAGTTGCAAAATATGCATACGTATGCATATTTTGGAAATTAAAAAAAAAGGTTTTTTGTTTTTTTAAAAAATATGCATACGTATGCATATTTTGCAACTTATATGCATACGTATGCATTTTTCCGGCAAGCATAGTGAAAAATTATGTTTTTTCGTTACTTTTATGCATACGTATGCATAAAAGTTAGAAAAAAATGCATACGTAAACTGGCATAAAAGTCTTAAAAAAATGCATACGTATGCATATACTTTCCGGAAAAATGCATACGTATGCATACAACTAAAAAATATGCATACGTTACGTATGCAAATGAATTTATGCATACGTATGCATAGCATAGGCATATGTATGCATATAAACATATGCATACGTACGCATTTAGGTTGGATCCTAACACATAGCCCGTATACTTCGTTCTTCAACTCGCATTCTTCTTTTTCTTTTATAATTAATTTCCATGTATTCTTGTCAATGCACGTATTTTGTTTTTTATTAAACTAATCTCACGGGAGAAAATATTTACCACCTCTCGAGTTGGATGAATTCTTATCTTTAAAACAATAGAAAAAATTTAATCCAACTTTAACCTGGATAAAATTGATTTTTCAATCGCATCCTTAAGCACATAAAAAACAGTTACCCCCTGGTAACTTTTAACCGCGCGTCGCAGAGTGCGAGCGTAATATTTTTTTGATTAAAAACATCCTCACCGACCTCCTTAGAAAATAATTTTTTTTTAATTTTGCTTCAAATTTTAGAAAATATGGCGAGGAAAAAGGCTTGTTTTAGTTTCAAAACAAACCGTCGGTACTACCGCAAAAAAATGAGCCGCTGTTACTGTAAAGGATACGTGTGACAGCTAATTATTCTGTAGTTAGAAAACAGTTATTTATTTGAGATGAGATATATCGTTGAACTAATTTAATTTTTTATATAACTTTTTATAAATTTCAATTTTTAGGCAAACGTAAAGATAAAAAAAAGCGGAAAAAAATCATCTTCAAACCCCGGTAAGTACTGAACCCCTATCTGGGTCGACTATGGCAATTATTTTTTCCTGCATTACTCCGTCATATAAAGTAGTCACATTCAGTATAAAAATCGACGCCAACTCTGGCTCAAAATGTTCATATATATTCGCTGCTTGAGTTAAAAAAATAAAAGGATTAACAGTTATGAGAATTTTAGTAACTATTATAACGCATTTGCTTGGTAAATGCAACGAGAAAAAAAAACGGCTTGATTAGTTTTCTCAGAATTTTTATAACGAAAAAAGGAAAAAAAGCGGTCTCAAAGCAGGATAACTTTATAGGGGTCCCCGGCATCTCATGTTTTTCCTAAATATATATATATAAAATTGTAGTATTTTTTGAACACTCCCCCCCCTTTTTTTAAATTTTTCGTTTCACTGAAAAGACGTTTTTGTTAAATTAAAGTATATTAAAACTTTTTTTATATTTTTACTATACTTTAACCAAAGTTAAAATGAAAGTTAAGACAGTAATTCTTTTTTAGTCATAATAAAACCTCAAGTTTCGTAAATCAATGAAATACCACCAAAATTATAACTAACACAAATGCATCATGAAAATCTTTCTGCACATTGTTTTTTTAAATGGCTAAACCCAGAAAAATTTTGACTATTGTTGAGAAATTTTAATAATTAAAACCTACAATAGCAGAATAAAACATAACAAATTTTATGCCATGGTTTTCAAAAAACACTGATGCTTTGTTGCCTTGTCAGTATAGCTGTAGTTTTCAAAATCAAATTCAGGTAACACGCACGCACAAATACAATGGCAGTTTCAAATTTTACTTTAATTTCCTTTATACTTATTGTTTTAAAAAAAGTAGTTGTCTCTATTTGGTATACTTGACGTTAAAATTTCTGCTTTATTTAGGAAAAAGTCGCTCAAAGAAAAACCAGAACAAGCGAGTGCAGCAAACAAAGACGGAAGATTGTACGTTATTAAGCCCAGGTTTAGAGCTGTTTTTTTACCCAGAAAAAAATCACGATATAACGCAATGCTGCACTTACGCAAAATCAAATTAAAAAAAAACATTTTTATAACTGGGGGCCTATTTCATAAAGGTTTCTGTAATTGTAAATTAATAAACGCATTTAATTTCTCCTTATTTTATTCATAAAAAAATACGTACGTAACTGTGGAATTTACGGAATTCACAGACATATAATTTCTTAAATTCTAAACGCAATTTCATTAATATACGTTTAAATTGAAAATACAAAAGAAAATTATGCGTTCATTAATTAACAGCGGTAAATTAATTACATGGAATTTTTATGAACTAGGCCCCTGGAGCTAGACTTATTTTATTGCGAAAATAAATATTTAAGTTTTTTAAAAATGTCCATAATTATTTTTTGCTCACTGAAAAATTCTCTGTAAAATAAAATTGAACAAAACTTTTATTTGTTAGTGGAATAAAAACTGGAGTGAAAATTATGGAGTACTGCAATGGCTCGGATCATTAGATAATAATTATACTGATTTTTAATGCGCTGATTCGTTTACCAAAAACGTTTATTTATTTTTGTTGTCAGTCATGTCTTCTTTTCCCAGAATTTTCTCTACGGTTATTTTCACTAAAAATCTAAAAATTGACAATACAAAGCGGTGGAATTTTCGGTTCGTTGTAGAAAAAATATGTCTGAGGGAATAGTTTTAAATTTAAAACCACAAATGAATGTTTGAAGTTTTAATGACGCTCAATCCATCGAACATCACGAAAAAGTGTGTACAATAATGAAGAAAAAAATTCCCTTAAAATATTTTCCGTAAAAAACGCGGATGGTCCTAAAAATTAAATTCTTAGAAAAATTTTCAAAAAGATCTCTCGAATCATAGGTGGGATGGGCCCTCCACCAGGCAATAGTCCACATTTTTTCCTGTCTACAAAACATAATTCTATTTTTGTATTGCCAATTTTTTTCTGTCTCTATTCTTAATACATTTTTCGTGGGGGTGGGATTGGAATTTTTTTTATGAAGCAACCCACTTGTTAAATCACTTTTCACCTTTAAAAGCAAAACGCTCCCATCTTCGCATTTGGGCGTGAGACTTGTCATTTTTGTAACAAAAATTTTAGTGCTTTTTTTATATTAATGGACTTACCTAGCATACAAAAAATTAGGTCGGCGGTTCCACGACGAAACAAAATTGCTCTCAAATTAAAAAAATGGATTTTTTGTATTATTTTTGAAATTGGAAGTATATATATACAAGTAAAACATCTAATTGAAAAATTAAAGTGGTCTTTTTGTATTTAATTAAGCGTCACAAAATGTTTTTTTCCCATTAACCAAAAAAAATTACATATAAGAAACCTTAGTTAGACTTAATATATAGCTTTAAATAATGGTCAAAAGTAAAAAAAATTCTTAAAATTGTTTTAATATAGTTGTTTAATTTTTCAAATTTTGCAGAAAGTTTGGTAAAAATGATTGGTTTTATAACGAATTCCTGATTTCGCGGCGGAAGGTTTCACAACCCAAATTTTTGTAATGCTAGGGTAGGACACCAGCCGTTTTTTTTATTTTCAATTTTTTATTTTTATTTATTTTTATTAATTTTTGTTCAAATTTTATTAAGCCGAAACTACGACAGAGAACCGACGAGCACCGCCGGAAACACGGAAGGCCCCACGAAAGGAATCACTACCGGAGAGCCCACCACCACGATCATATCCACCACAGAATTGCTATCAACAACCGAAGAGTGAGACATTTTTTTTTGCCTGCACTAGGGTAATTGACTTAAAATCGGCCAGGCCTTAATTTTGGCCACCGATTGTTATTTTTGTCATGCGTGAAATTATGAAATGAACTGTGTATGGCTAGACAGACCGTCATGTCATCTATGTAGCCAAACCTTGTTTATTTCATAACTATATATATGGGTCTTTAGCACCGAACAACGTGGGAGGAGGTATAAAAGGGGTACGGCATTTCAGTACGGTGTTCATTGGAATATCGCTTTTTCGCCCAGCGTTCATTGGTTGAAAGTAATCACGATAGTTAAAACCCTTCCGTTTGAAAGAAAATTGTTCCGTGTTAAAGACCTTCACAGAGTTATGACCTTATAGAATCATTTTCAGCCAATTGGGAAAAAATGGAAACTTTTTTGGATCCATTGGAGATCCAAATTGTTTCCAAGTTAAAACTAATTGGCTGAAAAAGTGATTTCTTGCAAGAAAAGACTCTCTCCCACATTCATTCCCACAGAGCAAAACATATATGACGTGATCTCGAATACTATATATTACACTTTTTAAGGGTCGTCAAAACTCTAAACGCTATTTTCATAGCGTAATATTTCTGTTGGAGCTCTAACGCTGATAAACAAAAATGTTCGCTTAAATGTAAAGTTTTTTGTTTGCAACGTGGTAAACAAAATGCCGTAATTACTTACGGTACAATGAGCCGCATTTAGTATAAAATACATGTGACTCTGACTCAATCTGTAGTTAATGAGGGTGCCGTTTGACAATTTCAAAAAAGTTACACCTGCGTATAGTTTATCCGCATTGCGGCTTGTATTTTTTTGAAATGACATAAATTTTATAATTTCCGGCCAGATTTTTAAATTCGAAAAACCACATAAAATTTCACACTACACGATAGCTCAATTCTCTATTATTAAAATGGTAAATTGTTTAGAATAAATATTATTTAAACAATTTTAACTTATAAAAATCGCTTCAATAAATATTAGTGATTACTAAAAAAAAGTAGATATCTTTTATCCATTAGAAATTAATGAATTTTTAATAGAGCTATAAATTGGTGCGAAAAAACTGTATCGATTACTTGATCTGATAAATCGATTTTGCCACAAATCCGATTAAGTTAAACAATTATGAATTGATTGATGAATGTATTATATGACATTTTGACCCTCCCCCAATCCTGGGGTGAACGTTTTCACTTAGGAAAATTATTAAAAAATAATATTTTTTTAACTGTTTAATACTGCATAATCGGGCATGATAAATTTTCGCGTTACTGCTGATTATTTTTTGTATTACGTATACATAGCGTAAAACATTAATAAAAGTGTAACCAGATAAATGTTTTTGACACAAATTAAGTCAATTTGTTCGCGAGTGCGAAACATTCTTACATGTTTCTTTTAAGTATTATTATTAAAATTGAAAATTTCATATCAAAAATTAATGAAACTAATAAAAAAGGAGAGAATTGGAGATTA
>JASAMX010028229.1:0-17200 GCA_030248175.1 Microlaimidae sp. YZB2_3
CGGCGTTAAAACACCTCGCTTGGACGAAGCAACAAATAAGGTAGTTTTGATTTTACTAATTTCAGTAGATTATTGAATTATTTAAAATATTTTTTTAAAAAATTTTTCAAATTAATTATTATTATTTACACAGTAACATACTGATGAGCACCGCTGTTGTCATAATTACTAAATTAAAAAATGTATCTATGTTAAGGTGCGAAATACATTTTTTAATTTTAAAACAATTTTTACATATTATGATTAATTTTTGTACATAAATAGCAATAATAATGTTTAAATTAAATGTTTAACACTTTTTTAGGTTTTTAGATTGTAACAATCGATATAGGGTAAATTTATTTTATATATGTTTTAGCATAATTTACTTTGTAAATATGGGTTCTCATTTCCCTTACCCTCTTTTTCGTTTTTCTATTATATAGTATAGTATTAGCTATGCTCAATGACAAATTTATAATCAATCTGTTGCCAAGATATAATGTTTTAACAGTTTTAATATTATCAATAGAAAACATATTTGTCGTGAACATTAGGGTAGTGCATTTAATTTCGGCACTTTTCCTAATTGGGCATTTTTGATTTTGGACTATATCTTTGGTAATCCTGGACAAAATACGACGTTTGATAGCTCAAATGAGAGCTAATTATATGTAGATGACTGTCGTGAGCTTTTTTTTTTTATTATGTTATGATATTTTCATGTGAAATTATGTGATTTATAAAAAATAAATTTGTTACCCGTTTTTAGAACATGGGCATTTCATGATTACGCAATAAATTGGTTTAAAAATTAAACTGTCCTGGTAAAATTTAGTTTATTTTCCGAATTTTTATTCCCCGTGGTTCTACGTTGCGTCTGTGGTGAGCAATCGTTATAAAATAAAATAGTGTAATTTCGGCACTCATATGCTGTAGGTAAAAACGGATTTAATTAAGTGGTCGGGTGTTAAATTGTAGTTGTAAATAGTTAAAAGACAACGTTGATATGTGAAGGGGTCATAGCACTGCACTTAAACTTGATTAAGAGGGTCCTTTAAAAAAGTGCGGAAATTAAATGCACTTTTTTCCTAAATTTTGCTCATTTTGATACCATTTGGCATTTTAGCTGTAACTTTTTGCCAGTTACACGTTGAAAAACAAGTAGAAGCTTAAATTAAAGAAAACTGTCTGAAGATAATGATAGGCTTTTAAATTTTTGAAAATGATAATTTTTTTTACTGAGAAACAATCAATTGTTTGTAAAGTGCCAAAATTAAATGCACATATTTAATTTCGGCAATTTTCCATTTTTTAAAAAACTGATTTAATTAAGTAAAAAAAATACTTTCGTTCAGTGAAACTTTTGTGACGCAACGCAGTATCGTGAAAGCTTCAAAATGAGCTATCAAACATGAAAATCGGGTCATACAATGAAAAGTTACATTATAAAAACAAAAAAGTGCCAAAATTAAATGCACTACCCTACAATGTGAAAAACTTTGAAATTCTTCATTCCTTATTTATGGTTGATAAACTGAATTTTTAATTTAAATATAAAAAAGTTAGAGTCTTAGCTATGCAATAATATAAATTTCCAATAGTTCTCAATTTATTTCTTATAAATCACTAACAATGGAGGAATATCGGTTTTAAGATATAACCATTTGAAAACAAATCTATTAATTGTATAAGCAGAACAAGGACATGAATTAAAAAATTTATCCAAATCCTCCAATAATAGTTGGCACGGTGCCAAGGGGCTTAATTTCCGTGTGGCGCTCCCATGCCACCAATAATTCAATTATATTTTTTAAATAAAATGAAAAAAAAGATAAAAATTTCTTTAAAAAATTACGTACGTTCTCTAATTATAGTTGGAGCGGTGGAGTGCAGCTAAATTGCCGCACCAACAAGAATTGGAATTATATATTTGAAATAAAAATATTAATAATGAGAAGAAGATGATCATGAATTACAAAACTTACCCACGTTCTTTAATTATAGTTGGCACAGTGTCGTGAGGCCACATTGCTGTGTGGCGCTTCCGCACCACTAATGATTGCAATTATTTAAAAAAAAAGAATCAGCAGAAGAAGATGAACATTAATTACAAATTTTATTTTATCCACGTTCTCAGATTACAGTTGGTGCAGTGCCTCGGGGTTAAATCGCCACATGAACGATGAAAAAAATATCGATTTTAAGATATGAGCGTTAGAATAATAGTAATAAAAATAAGTAAAAGAAGATGAACATGAATTACAAAATTTTTTTAACTATTTATAGTTGATTAATTGATTGTAGGGGGTAAAACCTGTAGCTTTAGTGCTCAGGCCATATTTTGGCCCATTGCAATCCCCACAGTCAATAGGTTACCTATTGTTCTTTAAATCTTTTTGATTTCTTTATTAGCTGCCAGATTTGTTTAGCCATTCTGGATATCAGTCGCCTGTAGAATGTCACTGCCATACCTTATGTTGCACAATGCTGGAATTTTTCTAGAAAATGAACTGCTGACTCTTCTTCTTCCATGCAAAGAGCGCACAGACTGCTTTCTTTGATGTTTAATATATTTAGGTGTCTGTTTAGAGTGCAGTGTCCCGTGATTACACCTATTATTAGTCTGAGTTGTTTCCATGACAACTGCAGAAGTAACTTGTGCCATTAAGTGGTATCCCTACATATCTTCTAGCTTGTCGGCATGTTTCCAGGTTTTGCCAGAGCTTCTGATGTTGCTTGGTACCCCATCCGTATAGCGCAGTCTTAACTGTCTGGTCAAGAATTCCTAGTACTGGTTCTGGTCCAATATAGTTCATTCCACTTCCATTCCTAGCCAGTTGGTCTGCGGCTTTATTTTCATCCAGACCATTGTGGCCAGAAATTCATACTAGCTTAACATCATTGTGTTCAGCAAAAGCTTCCAAAGCATTCTGACGCTCCACAATTAATTTTGATGTGATTGATAAAGCATTCAGTGCTTTAAGGGCTGCCTGACTATCAGAGCAGATGCATATTTTACTATTCTGTACTGTGGTCACTACATCACTGCTAGCACAAGCCAAGATTCCATATGTTTCTGCTTGAAACACAGTTGCATGTTTTCCCAGAGGTATTGATTGATCCATATCCTGCTGGAAATGATAGTGAATGCCTGCTCCAGTTTGCTTAGCCATTTGCGACCCATCTGTATAGCAGACTAGAACATCTTCTGGTAATAGGTTTTCTTTATTATCATTCCACTCGATTATTGTGGGAATTAGAATTTGGAACTTTTTCTCAAATCTAAAAATTTTTTTGCAGTAGTCATTTCTGAGCTGCATAAGAGGTATGGCTCCCAGTGCAATACTTTTTATTCTAGTATGTCCATAGGGTATACCTTTGTGGTTTTATTTCTCTACTTTTACAAGCCTGTTGAATGCGGCCATTGCTTGTTGTTTCACAAACAAGTGAATAGGTACAAGTCCTAGGAGGACTTCCATGGCTGCACTGGTGTTGTTCTCATGGCTCCTGAAATGATTAAGCACGCTAGTCTTTGTACTTGACTAAGCATGTTTTTACCTTCCTTTAGTTCCATTTGAGGCCACCATACAATAGCACAATAGCTTACCCTTGGTCTTATTATGGCTGTATATTTCCAACTGGCTATTTTGAGGGAAAGTCCCCATGTTTTTCCAACCGCTCTTCTACACTGCCACAGAGCTGCTGTTGCTTTCCTTTGTTTTTGTATAACATGAGCTTTCCAACTCAGTTCCAACTTTGATAACTTCAGTTGTGTCCCATATAGATAAGGTAGTCTTACCGCTGGAATTTTATATCGGTGTGTGAATAGAACTAACTCTGTCTTTACTGGATTGACAGTTAGTTTTTTTTCATTGCACCATTTTTCCACTTGTTTAAGTCCTTTTTGCATTAATGACATAAGTACATCTAGGTACTTGTCACTGATAAACAATCTGATGTCATCAGAGTATCCAGTGGCTGTCACACATCATTGATTTCTACCAAAAGGCTATTTACCACCATACTCCAGAGTAGTGGAGATAGAACTCCCCCTTAAGCACAGTCTTTTTTTACAGACAGTCTTCTTGAAATCACCTAAATGTGCTTCTACTTTTTTGTTTCAGCAATGATTCTATCCATCTTGCAACAGTAGGTTTAATCCCATGTGCGCCTAGTGCATTTAAGATTGATATGAAAAAAGCATTGTCAAATGCACCTTCAATATCTAGAAAGGCGACAAGCGCATATTCTTGATGATGCAAAGCTTTTTCAATTTGTTCCACCAGACTATGTAGAGGTGTCTCTGTGGATTTTCCTAATTGATAAGCATGTTGAAATTGGTGAAAGGGCCTCTGCTTGAGAGATTTATCCCTTATATAAGGCTTCTTCCCATCCATTGGTGTATTTGCCTGATGGAAGACAAAAATTTGAGGGTTAACAGATGCCATCCTTACTTAACATTTTTGTCATTTTTGAAGCTTCTGGGTAGCTATCCACCTCTTGGCAAAATTGCTTCCATGATCTTCTTTTCTCGCTATGAATAGTTTTATTGTACTGACGACGTTTTGTTGGATAAGTATTCCAATCGCCTTCATTCTGTGTTCCAAGAGTCTTTCTAAGTTCAGCTCTGGATTTTTTACGTAAGTTAGTCAACTCAGCAGTCCACCATGGAACTTTTTTTCTGCAGTTCTTCTTTTTTAGATGACATGCTTTATGGTAGGCTTTGTTGATAGTACATTCTATGAATTCCGCCTTTTTTTCAATGTCATTGCCATTATTCAATTCAGCTAAGTGATTTTGTAGCTGCTCTTCCAAACAGTTGTTATATCTACTCCAATTAGTTTATCTAGGGTTTCTCCAATATGCTGGTGGATTGTTTATACTGCCTAGGCAGAAACTGATCTGCCTGTGATCTGATAATGAATCCTCCTCAGAGACTTGCCACTGCACAATTTTGTTGGCAATTAAACGCGATGCAAGCGTTATGTCTAATACTTCCTGCCTTGCTCTGGTTAGAAACATTGGTTCATTCCCACAATTCAGACTCTCCTTCAGCTTTGGTGTCAGTACTACCCCATTGTATGTGGTGGTAATTTGTAATACATCCAATGACACATGGTATATGATTATTGCTAGCGTATTGTACTCCTCAGATGGTGGATTAATTGCATACATTAATTGATACACTGAGGCTATAATTAGCTCTTTGCTTCTACCGTCTAAATTTATTTTAGTCATTGCAGCTGCTATGTTTTGAGCACATAGTTTTGGGAATGGAATAATATTAATATTTTGAGACACATGTTAAGCATGCTCTTGGTCTTATAGCATTTATATCGTGAACTAATGTACCTTTAGAGCTCAGTCCTCTGATTCAATTGTTCACAATGTATGGCTCCTGTATCACGGATATAAATGTGTGCAGTTTTGATAAGACGCGGCATAAAAGAGATACTGCGTCTTTGCTATGCTGCAAGTTAATCTGAATAAAATTGGTACTGATATTAATCATGGTTACAGCTGGTAAAATTAAATCAGTATATACATATTCATAAAAAGTTTTTTATTTCAGTATCTTTCCTTAGGCCTACTTAGACCCAAGTCTGAGAACTGTAAAGTTTACCCAGTGGGTTGAAAAGTAGGGTCCAAGGCCCAACAGCTTTAAAGCCTCAACCAATGGTTGGTCTATACCGAGAGTCAGTAGTTGCCCATTTTTGCTACTGTCTTGGGCCCAGACTTTTCATTGGTCCGTCTTTAAGATCTTTTAGGTTTTGATACTGCAGTCTTTGCAATACATGAGGCGCCTCCAGGTTGAAGCCTGGAATCCGTACTCTTGCTTTTGTTAGCTCAAGATCGCTAAGTTTTATGACCTGAAAGGTTTTACCTTCAAACTTGTTAAATTCTGAAACCACTTTGTGGAGCCACTGCCGAGTAGCCATGTTGGCACAACTCAGTTTAAACATATCGTTGTGCAGTCCACATCTCTGACACTGAGGTGGTGGTTCTTCATTGATCATCCTTTTGTCAATGAAGGCATCAATTTGATAGTGTATGTGCTGGACGATTTTGTAAGTGACAGTTGCTAATGTCCTCAGATCGTCATTATTTGAAGCAGACTTGCATGCAATGACCACCTAAAGATCTTTAGCAACTGCCCCTGCATATGACCCCGTTTTTACACGTTTGGCGCTAGGAGCATTAAGAGTTGACTGATTCAAAGCCCTTGGTCTCTTTCCAGCAGCTCCGACGGTGGCTTTTGAGCCCCTTCCTACAGCTTGAGGCCTATTGCTGGTCTCCTCACCACTAGAAGTAGCAACAATTGCACCAGAGTCAGATTTGCTTTCAAACTTACCAAGGCCTTGACCAGTTTGTGGGCAGCTTCGGTCAACTCTGCGTCTGGGCTCAAGCAAGAGTGTTGTTCCGGCTGCCCCTTTTGGTGCCTCATATGCGAAAATCGTCACCTAAAAGACTCAACGGCCATATCCCGGCCCAGCAGTGCAAAAATGGGGCACTCTGCTATTTTATAGGCGCCATCGGTTGAGGCTTTAAGATGTTGGGCCTTGGCCCTCTTTCCCCAATGGGGTAAGTTTCGTTCCGCTTGGGTAGTGGCCTAGGAGATATCTGATAAAAAACTTTTTATGAATATATATATAATGTATTTATTTCCCTATCCATGATAATCGTCCATTTTCCCTTCGCAAGCAAACCTGTTCTCTTTCCGCGCTCACTCCCATTTATATCCGTATCAGCCATCATTGTGCATTCGAAGCTGGCTCTAAGATCATTAGTCCGATAAAATACTATAAGACCAACATCTCATATTCCATATAATATTATCCTCCCACTATACCACATACCTCACTAAAAAAATAAGACAGTAGAGCAAAGAGCTAATTATCCCTGTGTCATATATTCATTTCCCCATTAGGAGTCAATACCTCAAACATATCCATTCTTTGTGTTGTCATATGATAATATAGAAGTGAGCGAGTAATGAACTAGTTAGGACAATCCTATATGGGAATGCCAATATTCTCCAGCAGCGAGTATGCACCTCCGCGTCCCAAAATTACGTGCTCTCTGGGGTCCGCCCCGTCTGCCTGGCGCCCATCATCATATGGACCCTAAAAACTAAAAAGAGTAGATAACCTATGGCGCTCCCTGCATGAAAACCACATAGAAAAAAAAACGTCAGAATAACTCCGCCTCCATACATCTCTAAAAAAAACTACAGAAAAAAAATTCCATAGTGCTGCTGGTGCTCTCGTAAATCCAGGCTGCTAGAAAACTCTTGGCCGAATAAAAGCGATTGGATCTCCCAACACCGTCAAAAACTATCAAGCGAGAAAAGAAACATAGGCATTGCCAGAGGTGGCTCCCAGGCTCAAAAATCAAAAATATAGTAAGCGGCTCTGTCCCTCATTTTCTCCCGGCATCCCATAAATGGGAGAGCCTATATAAGAGATAACCCGCGAGCCCTCCCCCATCTCATTAGGAATCCCAGACCCTCCAGCTGGTGGACAATTGAACTCCCAGAATATGCGCGTCGCCTCTAGATATGGTGCTGCTCTTTCTCTCTAAATGCACGAGGGCACTAATGGGATTAACCTAAACACACACCCCCCCCCCCCCCCCCCCCCCCCCCCCCCCCCCCACACCTGTTGCTAAAGCGAACACCCTATATAACTCCCAAAAGAATGGTGGATTAATAAACCCCCCCCCCCCCCCCCCCCCCCCCCCCCCCCCCCCCCCCCGCCCCCCCCCCCCCCCCCCCCCCCCCCCCCCCCCCCCCCCCCCCCCCCCCCCCCCCCCCCCCCCCCCCCCCCCCCCCCCCCCCCCCCCCCCCCCCCCCCCCCCCCAGCACAATAATAGATAACCCCTGAGGCTATAATTAAACCCCCCCCCCCCCCCCCCCCCCCCCCCCCCCCCCCCCCCGCTCTTGCTCTCCCCCCCCCCCCCCCCGCTAATTTATTTGCGCCCCGCCCATGCCCTTGGCCAGTTGGGGATATGCCATACTCTCTTCTGCTTTTCGGTGACGTACCTTTAGAGCTCAGCTCCTCTGATTCAATTGTTCACAATGTATGGCTCCTGTATCACGGATATAAATGTGTGCAGTTTTGATAAGACGCGGCATAAAAGAGATACTGCGTCTTTGCTATGCTGCAAGTTAATCTGAACAAAATTGGTACTGATATTAATCATGGTTACAGCTGGTAAAATTAAATCAGTATATACATATTCATAAAAAGTTTTTTATTTCAGTATCTTTCCTTAGGCCTACTTAGACCCAAGTCTGAGAACTGTAAAGTTTACCCAGTGGGTTGAAAAGTAGGGTCCAAGGCCCAACAGCTTTAAAGCCTCAACCAATGGTTGGTCTATACCGAGAGTCAGTAGTTGCCCATTTTTGCTACTGTCTTGGGCCCAGACTTTTCATTGGTCCGTCTTTAAGATCTTTTAGGTTTTGATACTGAAGTCTCTGCAATATTTGAGGCACCTCCAGGTGGCAGCCTGGAATCCACACTCTTGCTTTTGTTAGCTCCAGATCGCTGAGTTTTATGACCTGAAAGCTTTTGCCCTCAAACTGGTCGATTTCTGGAACCAATTTGTGGAGCCACTCCAGAGTAGCCATGTTGGCACAGCTCAATTTGAACATATCGTGGTGCAGTCCACATCTCTCAAACTGAGGTGGTGGTTCTTCATTGATCATCCTTTTTTCAATGAAGGCATCAATTTGATAGTGTATGTGCTGGACGATTTTGTCAGTGACAGTTGCTAGAGTACTCAGATCGTCATTGTTTGAGGCGGACTTACATGCAATGACCACCTAAAGATCTTTAGCAACTGCCCCTGCATATGACCCCGTTTTTACACGTTTGGCGCTAGGCGCACTAGGAGATGACTGATTCAAAGCCCTTGGTCTCTTTCCAGCAGCTCCGACGGTGGCTTTTGAGTCCCTTCCTGCAGCTTGAGGCCCATTGATGGTCTCCTCACCACTAGAAGTAGCAACAATTGCACCAGAGTAAGATTTGCTTTCAAGCGTACCAAGGCCTTGACCAGTTTTTCTTTTAATCTTCCTACGTTTTTTCCCGTTTATTTTTTTTGGGTTTCTTCTTTTCTGCAATTGGAGGGTCTTTTGACTCTCCATTTTCAGGTTTAATGTTGGGACAGGATTCATCACTTAACAACATGGATTCATCCAGCCCCGCTAATTTGCTGTCTGACACCTTTGAGCCAAGAAGAACAGCACTGCTGCTCTGTGAAGTTGTTGACACTGAAGCCAACCAGAGCAACATTGGCGTCTGCAGATGCAAGTGCTGGTTGAAAATGGCTATCATCCTCAACTGCATCTACAGTCACCATTGTCGCTGAGGCATCTTCTGCATTGACCCTTTCACGTAGATCCATTAAACACACACAGATTTAGCGAGTTTGTCCTGGTGGACTCCTTCAGAACAAGAAACATTTATTCCCAGGTTTCTGCCTTGTTATACAACAGCACCCTCGGAGTTGCTAGATGCTTTACAACTATTCCCACCTGGCAACGGTATGGGAGATAGGTGGAGAGTTAACTTTAGGAGAAGCGGCGCACCCTCCCGATATACCCATTCCACATAACTGACATTATTATTTTTACTTGACATTTTTTAAATAGGGTTGAGTGGTATTAGTAGTCTTGCCTGGATTGGACCCCAACAGCAAGATCCATTCATGCTAGAATGAGGCATTGCCTGCATCTGACATCTAAAAGATGACAGACACTGGCATAACCCAGCACAAAAGGATCACCATTGGAGCGGTGCAGCCAATCCGCGGTGCAGGGCAAGACGTTAATCCGGTTAGCTCTTACCTATTGTGCAGTGACTGAAAAACAGTATAATGAGTACCAGTTCCGCCACAGAAAAGCTCCACTTAGCGGCCGGACTATTTATAATTAGTTAATTACAATTGGCACGGTGTTGTGGATCTAAACTGCCGCGTGGCTTCCCGCGCCACCGATAATTGCAATTATTTTTTTGAAATAAAACTTTAAATTAATTTTTTCATCAATACATCAAGAATTAACAAAAAAATATTTTATTGTTTTGGCTGTTTTCCGCGCGGTTGAAGTAGATGGCACCACCAATAGCAAATCAAGCACAGCCGTCTGCTGTTATTGTGCAGTTTCTATGAGGAGCTGTCTGCTGTTTACTCTGTACAGTCTTTATAGCTGCCAAAAGGCTGTTATTGTGCGGTTTTAAGTTTTTATTTTGCTATTTTTCAATTTATTATTTTGATTAATAAATCGATAACAAGGACCCAAGTTGAAAAGTGGATCCTAAGAAAGTTGCGTAATTTTTTCTTCGTTCCAATGAGCCAATGTTTATTTTTGATCAATCAGTGACGAAGGAGGAATAACGATTTTAAGAATTGAGCGTTAGAATAATAAGAAGAAGAAAAAAAAAGAAGAAGGAGATGAATATGAATTTCAAATATTACCCACGTTCCCTAATTATGGTTGGCGCCGCGCCGCGAGGATATATCACCTCTTGGCATTACCGCGCCACCCATGATTTGGTTATTGTTCTATTTATGTATTGTATTTTTATATTGTGTATCTTTTATAATTTGTAGTTAAGGCCGGATAGCCAGGGTTGGACCTAAGAAAGGTAGGACTAAAGTTTTTGAGAAGAACTGGCAGCTTGAAGCAGCGACGGGTTCGCAGTATTTGAATTATGAACCGAAAACCCATAACTCCGTCCATATTTCATATTTCATTAATACGCGTAAATTGAAATGAATTTACTTATTTACATAAATTTCTTCCATTTTTAAATTAAAACTTACTTTTTCTCGTAACTGCAGTCAATTAAGAGAAGTATATGACTTTAAAATAAAAATGCTATTTAAATATATTGAAATTATGTTTTTATAATGGCATATTCTAACGAGATTTTTATGTAAAAGACTACAAATCTTTTTTTTAACATTTCACATTTTTTAGTAAAGTATATTTTTTTTAGGGTCAAACTCACAATTAAGTTAATTAGCTTAGGCTAATTGTGAGCTTGAGCCTGAGATTTATTGTGAGCTTGAGCTTAGTACTCACATCACATCACAATTAAATATATGTCAGTACCAATTGGTATTAAGCATTTGTGAGCAGCTCAATGCATCCCTAGCCAAACCGCAATAGTCACGCGAACAAAATTACTTAATAGCTTACGAAGTGACTACAAAATAAGCATACTTATCTATGGATAATATCAGTTGGCGCACGATAACTATATTATTTTAAAAAATTATTAGAAATCAAATACGTTTGTGGTTTTCAAATTCTGCGCAACCTTTAGTCGGTGTTTTTACTGAGACCGGGACAATTCGCTCCCGCCAATTCGCTCCCGCCAATTCGCTCCCAAACAATTCGCTCTCAGGACAATTCGCTCCTGGAGAATTCGCTCCCTGGACAATTCGCTCCCTGGACAATTTGCTCCTGGGACAATTCGCTTTCAGGACAATTCGCTCCTTGAGAAAATCAATTCTTGGAGAAATTGTAGGAGGGACAATTCGCTCCCTGAACAACTCGCTCCCAGGAGTTTTTGTAAACGCAAATCTTATCAAACCCATTTCATTAAGGACAATTCGCTCCCTGAAAAATTCTCTCATTGCCCAATTCGCTCCCGGGATTTTCAAAAATAGAGCGAAGTTCCAGAGCTCCGGGGATTGCTCTGGAGAAAAAACAAGTTGTATTAACATATAAACTAATTCTCGCAATAATCAAAAAATTTATTAAAAAACTTAACATTAACAGTTTTTGGTGCAAACGCAATTTGTTTTTTTATGAAACTTTTTCTAAAATGACAAATTTCTTATGAACGGATCTAAATTAATAAACTTTAAAAAAATAAATTCCAGGTTCCAGAAAGGCTTATTATAAATATTTTTAAATGTAATTACAGGTAAAGTTTGGTAAGTTTAATGCCAAATAAATGTTTAGTAAAAAACTCAAAAGAAAAACTATAAGTATTTTTATAATTACTGTTTACGTTAAATTTGTCTTTAAATCAATAAATACTTTCACAATTGCGACAGTAAAAAGAGTCGTGAAAACAGTTGACAATCAAAGGAAACAAAAATATGCATAACTCTTTACTCTGACTCGTTTATAAATAAAAACTATAGAAAGTTCTAGAAGTATAAATAATTTCAACCAATAATGGTGCAATGACGTAATCAAAAAGTATAAATACCAGAATTTCTTCTCGAAAAATATAAGATCAAAAACAGATACCAAGGTGAGTATGAAGTATGTGTATTTTTATTTATTATTATTATTTTGTAAAAACTTATAATAACAATTTTTTTAATTCTATATATATACCATAATTTTATTTTTAGGTATTTAAGAGTTATAATTATGTTACAATCTCGAGAATAGAACTATGTTTAATAATAAATACTTTTAGATGCCCAGCACATCCAATAATAAAAAAGGCTTAAAGCGGAGCCGCTTTGAGAACGAAACAGAAAAGGTAATAATTTTGATTTGATTTATTTTTGTTTTTTAAAAATTTTTACTTAATAGTATGTGTAATTTTAAAATTTTTCTGCATGCTTTGTGTATTATTACTGCATGTTTTAATATGAGAAAATATACCGGGTCTTACTGATGAGCTCTAACTGTTGTATTTTCTCATCAAAATTTTTAAAAAAAATGTATCTAAGATCAAGAGCGAAATAGATTTTTTATATTATTTAAAAAAATCGAAATATATATAAATTTTAAACTTAATATAAAATATTTTAGCATATTTAAAATTTTAGGCTTTTAGATGAAAGAATACTGCATACATGTAGGTAACTATATCATTTTTATTAATATAATAAACTATATATAAGGGTTCCCCCACTTTTCCCCCCTGTGTTTGCTTTTATATTTTTTCACCCCCAACAAAAAAACACCAAAACCAGGCACTTAATTATATACTGTGCTCTGTCTTTTTATATCCACATCAGCAAGTAATTAAGATCTCACGATGAAGTAATCACCAGAACTGCCACATAAGTTTTATAAGGCGATTATGAGACGCACTATAAAAACTTACATAAACAGCCTGTGATTTTAAGCTGAAAAAGTTGAAGCTAAAAATAAAACATTATTAACTTAAAAATAACCACTATCTCAATTAGTACAAACAAATGTGAACTCCATGCTAGCCAGTGATTTCAAAACAACACTTAAGCAAACAAAAAAGTCCACACTGTTGCACATTGGAGTCCACTGAAAATCAAGGATGCAAACGGATTAAAATGAATTGACCTAAAGCTCCTATTGGCGTTCCAATTGGCGTTTCGTACATTAGTCTTAAACGTCTCGGGTGTTGCACTCGTCAGTAAGACCACCAAGCCTAATATATATATATATAAACATAAACCAACAAGCATATATAGAAAAAAACATGCACAACATTAATTAAAAAACATTAACAAAAAACATACAAATAGAGGAGAACCTGAATAAATTGTGTGATTTTTTGCCACTTTATATAGTAACTTTGACAGGTATAATAAAGATCATTTATGACCCAAAAACCAATAGATATTATACACATCTGGACTACAACCAATTAACGCGGCGTCATTTTTCAATCAATAAAATCCTTATCTCTTCTGTTTTTGTTCTAAATTTTAAATGATTTTGTTAAAAAATGTCATCTATTTATATAAAAATTTTTCAAGCCCAAGTATATGCTTAACGTGGTAACCAACTGCAGAGTCTTTCTTTTTTTCTTCTATTTTGATGATTTTTTACCCTACCCCTGCTCAAATAGCCCACAAAAAAATTTTTAACAAAAACAGAAAGAATAAAGATTAAAACCATTATTTTAAATTTGCAAATCTCACAGTAAAAATGACGCCGACGTCATAATTGGTTGTAAAATTGCAGGTGTGTCTGGTGATTACTATGGATTATGGGGTCATAAATGATCTTTATTATACCTGTCAAAGTTACTATATAAAGTGGCAAAAAATCACACAATTTATTTTAGGTTGTCCTCTATTTTTAATATATAAATGTTAATGTTTTTTATTGTTTTTTTTTTAATGTTTTGCATGTTGTTTTTAAATATGCTTGTTGGTTATGTATATATATATTATGATGTTAGGCTTGGTGGTCTTACTGACTAGTGCAACACCAGGGGCGTTTAAGACTAATGACGAAACGCCAACTGGAACGCGGGGCAAGAAGCTTTAGGTTGATTTATTTTAATCCGTAATGCATCCTTGATTTTCAGTGGACTCCAATGTGCAACAGTGTGGACTTTTTTGTTTGCTTAAGTGTTGTTTTGAAATCACTGGCAAGCAATGGAGTTCACATTTGTTTGTACTGTTTGAGATAGTGGTTATTTTTAAGTTAATATTATTTTTATTTTTAGCTTCAGCTTTTAGCTTCAACTTATTCAGCTTAAAATCACAGGCTGTTTATATAAGCTTTTATAGTGCGTCTCATAATCGCCTTATAAAACTTATGTGACAGCTCTGGTGATTACTTCGTCGTGGAATCTTTAATAACTTGCTGATGTGGATATAAAAAGACAGAGCATAGTATATAATTAAGTGCCTGTTTTTTATAAAATTTGTGAAGCTTCCAAAAAATGGAACAACAGGGCTATATAACTTCAAAAATTCTTATAACAGAGGGCAGAGAAGAACAAGAGAAACAAAAAACGCAGCCAAAAAAAGCACACAGGGGGGGGGGTTTCCATAAAAAAGTTTCTCAAAAAAAAGGAACAACAGGGCAAAACTCAAAAAATCTATAACAAAAAACAGTTTATAGAAAGAACAGAGAGAAAACAAAAAATGATAAATATAAAAGTAAAAACGAAAAGGGGGAACTCTATATATATAGTTTATTATACTAATAAAAATATGATATAGTTACCTACATGTATGCGATTTCTTTCAGTTCTATTAAAAGCCTAAAAATTTTAAATATATAACTAAATATTTTATATGAAGTCTAAAATTTTTAGGATTTTGTATTTTTCGATTTTTTTAAAATGACATAAAAATTGTATTTTGCTCTTTAATTTACAGTATATTTAATTTTTCATGTAAATACAGCTCAAGTCACTAATAAATATTGCTATTTTTGCTCATCAATACATTTTTTTTTAATTTTATAAGAAGGGGGGTGTACATATTTTCTCATATTAAAACATGCAGTGATACACAAAGCATGCAAGAAAAATTTTACAATTAGAGCGTCTATTTTAGTAAAAATTTTTTAAAAAAACAAAAATAAATCAAATCAAAAATTATTACTTTTCTGTTTCGTTCTCAGCGGTTTTTCTCAACGCTTTAAACCTTTCATTATTGGATGTGCTGGCATCTAAAAGTTATTTATTATTAGAACATAAATCTATTCTACAGATTGTAACAGTAATTATAACTCTTAAATACCTAAAAAATAAAATTATGGTATATATATAGAATTAAAAAATTGTTATTATAAGTTTTTACAAAATAAATAATAATAAATAAATAAAGTACACATAGCTTCAGTACTCAACTTTAATTGGTATCTTTTTTATGGTATATTTTTTCGAGAAGAAATCTGGTATTTATAATTTTTTAATTAGCATCAATGCACCATTATTGGTTGAAATTATTTATACTTTCTAGAACTTTCTATAACTTTTATTTTAAAACAAGTCAAGACTAAAGACTTATAGTATATTTTTGTTTCCTTTGATTGTCAATTGTTAGCACTACTCTTTTTTGTCGAATTGTGAAAGTATTTATTTAATTTAAAGACAAATTTAACGTAAACAGTAATTATAAAAATACTTATAGTGTTTCTTTTGACGTTTTTACTAAACATTTATTTGGCATATAAACTTACCAAACTTTACCTGTAATTACATTTAAAAAATATTTATAATAAGCTTTTCTGGAACCTGGAATTTATTTTTTTAAAGTTTGTAATTTAGATCCGTTAATCAGAAATTTGTCATTTTTTTAGAAAAAAGTTTCATAAAAAAAACAATAAATGTTAAGTTTTTAATAAATTTTTTGATTATTGCGAATTTGAGTTTATATGTTAATACAATATTTTTCTAGATCAAAAACTCACTCTATTTTGAAAATCCGGGAGCAAATTGGGCAATGAGGAGAACTTTTCAGGGAGCAATTGTCCTAATGAAATGGGTTTGATATACATTTTGAGACTCCTGGGGAGCCGACCTCCTACAATTTCTCCGAATTGATTTTCTCAAGGAGCGAAATTGAAAGCGAATTGTCCCCCGGGCAATCTGCAGGAGCGAATCCTGCCAGGAGCAATTTTCCAGAGCAATTGTCCTGAGAGCAAATTGTTTGGGGAGCGACAAAAGCAATTGTCCCGGTCTCCAGTAAAAACGCCGAGCTCGGCGGAAATTTGAAAACCGCCGAACGTATTTTGATTTCTAGTGATTTTTTTTTAAAATAATATAGTTATAATACGCCGACTGATATTTGCGATCCCCCCCGATAAGTATACTTATTTTGTAGTCACTTCGTAAGCTATTCAGCATAACAACACATCGTTTTGTTGGGGTAAATAGCTAGGGGTGACTCTCCACAATACCAATTGGTACTGACATATATTTAATTGTGATGTGATGTGAGTACTAAGCTCAAAGCTCACAAACTAAATCTCAGGCTCAACTTCGCAATTAGGCCTGAGCTAATTAACTTAATTGTGGTTAAAAAAATATACTTTATGTAAAATGTTATTAAAAAAATTTGTGGTCTTTTTACATAAAAATCTCGTTTAGAATGCCTGCCATTATAAAAACATAATTTCAATATATATTTAAATAGCATTTTTATTTTAAAGTCATATACTTTCTCTTTAATTGACTGCAGTTACGAGAAAAGTAAGTTTTAATTTAAAAAATGGAAGAAATTTTATGTAAATAGTGTACAAATTCATTTCAATTTTACGCGTATTAATGAAAATATGAAATATGAACAGAAGTTATGGGGTTTTCAGTTCATGATTCAAATACTGCGAACCCATTTCGCTGCTTGGTCCCGGTCTTCTCAAAAACTTTTAGTCCTACCTTTCTTAGGTCCCATTCCTGTCGGCCTTAACTACAAATTAAAAGATACACAATATAAAAAAGCAATACATAAATAGAACAATAACCAAAAAATAATCGGGTGGCGCGGTCATGCCAAAATATGTTGCGGCGCAACA
>JASAMX010028230.1:0-16835 GCA_030248175.1 Microlaimidae sp. YZB2_3
TTTTGTTCTTGGTTCATTTACGTATTGCTCCAAAAAATGAAAAAGTACCCTAAAATTATTACGCCATTTTTGACCTATGATGACGCCATCATCGCAATTTTTTTGCAGTTTTTAGCCTATTTCAATGTATTTTAAGCCATTTCAGACCTATTTTTACCTTATTTTCGCTTTTTTTGTCCCTTTTTTCTCTTTTCCCTTCTTTTTTTCCTTTTTTTCTCTTTTTTTTTCTTTCCCCCCTGCTTGCCCCCTTCCGTTTTATTGCCCCCCCCGTTTCAAAAAAGTTGCCCCCCCGTACCCCCCCTTTGGAATTCTCCCCCCGTTTAAACCCCGGGGGGGGGGCACTGCACAGGTCTGCTATATTATATATTTAATAAAATAAAATTAGTTGTATTGCTCAAGGTAAAATAATAAACACTAAATTGTAAATAATTTTTGGTACAGTGAGAATAGTGCGATTGGTTTGAACACCATAGAACAGCCGAACACGGGGACGGCCATCATTGCGAATTCCTAAAATTTGAAATAAACATATATTTGCAAGTTAAAGGGTTGGGGATGATTGGTTGTAAGTTACAACCATAGATGTTTTTGGTCAGGTCCGCTAGGGAAGAGGGTCCACCCCCGGGTGGAAGGCCAAAATTTTTTAAAGGAGGGAGGGATCCGTACCCCTCTGGCTTTTAAGAGGGGGTCGTCCCCGGGTGCGAAATTAAATCTAGGGGGGTCAGGGGGTCCGATTTTTTTAAAAAAGTTTTTTAAATCAATAATTTAAGTGTTTTTAGGTCTAATATTGAACTTTGTATACTACAACAGCCTATTTAGGCCTAAAAATGTATTTAAACACTGTTTTTAACTAAAAAACCACTTTTGACAGTAAATAAAAATTTATACTTCTAAATTGGTCTGGAAGGGGGGGGGTGAGCCTCGCTAAAAGAAATTAGGCCGGACCGCTCTCGAGTTTTGGGAGGAGGGGCTGGATTTTTTCTGAGGGGGGTCCGAAATTTTGGCTCTAGGGGGGTGGACCGTGGACGTGGACCCCTCTGCCCCCTCCCCCAAAAAAAACACCTATAATTACAACCAACTTGGTTACAACTTGTTGTAACCAACGAATTAGTAGGCACAGACAAGTAAATAGAACTGGTTACAACGTAACCAACGATTAGTGGGCACAGTCATGAATGTAATAAGCGCCGCGACTGCCAAGATTATAAAGTTTATGTTTACAAACTAAATGTCTTTGTGATATACGCGCGCGTTTTTTGTGTTTATCCCTGGTCCTAGGTGTTTAGTTTAATGAAATATTAGCAAGATCGAGATGATACAGTCGGGTCCGTTCCCGTTGATTGATGGATGGGTTCAGAACCTGTCGGATTCGTACACTCCGCGCCTTTATTCAGTCACCCTGGCGGTATAATGTGTCCGATAAATCGGCTAGACAAAAAAAATAGGCGACCGGATAATTTTATCTGGTGTATCGAATTATCGGACTAGGGGTTAGAGTGTGCAAGATTTATGATCTTTTGTACCCTCTTCTAAAATCATCCCCTGGAGCTCCGGCCAATTAGGGCGAGAGCTCTAAAACTTCGCCTTTTAAGTAAGTGATTTCAAGCTAGCTTGAAATCTGCTTTAAACTTTTAAGTTATTTTATTCGCCTTTTTAAGACTATTTTTTACCGTTTTTAAGTAGAATTTAAAAAAAAGTAGTTTTCAAAATAATTTCACAAAATAACCCATGGAATCATGAAATTAGTACATGTACAAAAGTAGGGCGGAGCTCCAGAGCTTTCACAAATTATTATTTAATGTTACCGGGTTGGAATCTGTATTTCTTGTGGCATATAAATTTGAATGAAAAGAGTGTTATACTTCCCAAAACTCTAGTTTTTGTGTTGAAATTCATCTAATGGTAGAAAAGTTTAAAAGCCGTTTGAAAACAAAAAGCCGGGAAAGAAATGTTTTTTGCATAAGTTTTTCTTGATTCTAATAGTTCAGAAGATTAGAACGGTGCTCCTGTACCGCATTATTCAAGAGATATATTTTTTACTTAAACAAAAAAACACAAAGTATGAATTTGTCAAGATTTTTTGTTAGTATTATCAAGAATATATAACACAAGAGAATGTCCGACTGCACACTAATTTTTTGACCAAAATTTTGCGAGAAAAGTCGCAATTTGGAATTCGTGTGCGACTTTTCTCGCAAAAATCCTCCATTTTCTGCAAGTTTTCCCACGTTGCGATTTTTAACACAGTGTTAGTTTTCTCACAGTGAGGACAGCGACTTATTTCGCACTCTATGCTGCTTTATTCGCATTACGATTATTTTCGCACTGCGAGTCTGGCTGCTTAGCAAAAAAAATAATAATAATAATAAAGCGGAGCGAAAATTTTATGTTTAATTGAGTAAAAATCGTTGTTTTTTACTTTAAGATGTTAAAACTTTTTAGTTTTAATAAAATAAAGTAACTTTCCAACGTTCTAAAATTAAATAAAACAAGTTTAAAGTGTGTTAATCCATTGAAAATGACTACCAACGTCTGTATTTTTTTTGTTGCGCAGCCAGTCTCGCAGTGCGAAAATAATCGCAATGCGAATAAAGCAGTATAGAGTGCAAAAAAGTCGCAGTCACCACTGCAAGAAAACTTACACTGTGTTAAAAATCATAGCGCGGGAAAACTAGCAGAAAATGGCGGATTTTTGCGAGAAAAATCGCACACTAATATAAAAGTGCGACTTTTCTTGCAAAATGTTGGTCAAAAATTTAGTGTACAGTCGGACATTCTGTTATGTTATATATTCTTGATATGATTAAATAATACATTTATTAAATATGAAACAATAAAATATCACTGATTTTTATATTTGAATTTTTTGTATAAATTTCATTTATATACACGTCAGCAAATTGCTATACAATTGATAATATTTTTATAATGATTAAATCATTTTTTAAATATACTATACATATATATAGCATTGGACTCCTTGGTAATTTTCCAAAATCAAAATTATAAATTTACTTAGAATTTCATTCATACAGTATATATAGCTTCAAATATATACATGGGCGTAGCCAGGGGGAGTCTAGGGGGTCTAGACCATACATGGGCACAGGGGGTTAACCGTTAACCCACCAAATTCCAAGAAGAAGTTTAACCCCCCCCCCCCTTCTCCCACTCAGAAGTGGGGGGAGGGAGAAAAGGACAAAAGGTTAACCCCATGAAGAAAAAATGTCTTTAAAATGACTTCTAAATGCCTCCAAACTTAAGTTTTAAGGTCAAAATAAATGTTTTAAACAGTAAAAAGCTCAAAATTGCAATAAAAAGGGCTTCTGAACCTAAAATTGGTTTTTTTTAACTATTTTTTTTAAATTGAAAAACAATATGGGGAAAATAAACTCCAGAAAAAACGATACGTATAAACGATATTTTGCGTTTCTCGGATTTTAACCTCTCCCTAATTTGGGGTTTAAGCCCCCCCGCCCCCCCCCCATAGGTGAGAACGGTCCGGGAAGCTAGGGGGGGTGATTACCCGGGGTAAATCAAATTTTGAATTCTAGGAGGAGGGTCTCAGGGGGGTCCGAACCCCCTTAACTTTTTGGGGGGGTTGACCTGGGGTGCGAAATTTTGAAATCTAGAGTTGGGTCAGGTGGGGTCCGGTGTCCAAAGCAAAACAGTTTTAAACCATAATAACTTTAATAATTGTTCTTTTTATAGGATAATACTACATTTTATTGAATAAAAAGCGATATTCTAAACCCCCCTAGACCCTCCGCCCCTCCTTTTGGAAATTTTGTTCAGGGTTGGACCCATACATGGGCACGGGGAGGGGGGGTTGGGGGTTAACCCCCCATTCAGAAGTGGGGGGGGAAAGGTTAACTCCCCCCCCAATTTTGGAAAAGGAAGGAAAAAATGTCTTTAAAATGACTTCTAACTGACTCCAAACTTAAGTTTTAAGGTCAAAATGAGTGTTTTAAACAGTAAAAAGCTCAAAAATGCAATAAAAAGGCCTTTTTGACCTAAAATTAGCGTTTTTTACCTATTTTTTCTTTCAAATCGAAAAACTATATGGGTAAAATGCACTCCAGAAAAAAAACGATATGGGTATTTTGCGTTTCTCGGATATTAACCCCCCCCCCCTAATTTAGGGTTTAACCCCCCTCCCACTGCGGACCAACTTGCCCATGTATGGTTCGACCCCCCCTTTCCGAAGTCCTGGCTACGCCTATATAATTATAATATATATATTAGTAATAAAACTTTACATAAAAGTTTTTGACGCGTTGAATCACGCAAAGCTTAAATTAATTAGCAAAAGCAAAATCTTGTTGACCTCGCTAGGCAGTAAAATGACGCTCAAAACAGGTTTGCACGTATGCACACTAAAAGGTGACCTCAGTTTTTGGAGTTTTCTGGTTATATATGAAACTTCGTGATTGAAGCTACTTAAGAATATCTTAAGCCAAACCGTACGATTACTCTATGGTCTTCCATTCGATTGAATAAAGTTGTGACCCGTGCTGTTCAGGAAAGATATTTATGTTGTTTTTTTTTAAATCTCAAATATATTAACCTAACAAATAGATTAGAAGTAGTTATATAATCAAATCGTTTATTGCGGCTGGATTTATGTATGACTTATTTTATTTATAGTGTGATATAACAGACCTGTGCACTGTCCCCCCCCCCCGGGGTTAAAACCGGGGGTGGGGCAATACAAACACGGGGGGGGGCATGGGGGGGCAACTTTTTTGAAACGGGAGGGGGCAATAAAACGGGGGGCAAGCAGGGGGAAGAAAAAAAGAGAAAGAAAGGAGAGAAAAAAGAAGGGAAAAGGGAAAAAAGGGACAAAAAAAGCGGAGATAGGGTAAATCGGTCTAAAATAGCTTACAATACATTCCTCAAATAGGCTGGAAGACTGCAGAAAGATTCGCGATGATGGCGTCATCATAGGTCAAAAATGGCGTCATATTTTTCGGGAACTTTTTCTCATTTTTTGGCGGGGGGGGAGGGGCAATCAAACGGGGGGGGGCAAGGCCTCCAATAAAACGGGGGGGGGGCATTTTCAGACCGTGCACAGGTCTGGATATAATATTTTATTAATAGTGTTCCTCGGAGATCCGTAGCTCCTCCGCCCTATTTCGGTATTAATTCGGTAAATAATCCAGGGGCGGGAAATTCACGCCCCTGAATGTTTGATTTCGCCTTGATAAGGCGAATAAATTGTAAATTTTCTGGCGCCTTTGTGTTCTGGCTCATTCATAAGTTTTATTTTGTGTAAGCCGAGCCAAGCCCACTCGAAGTTTTTGATTATAGGATGCACGCGCCATAATTTACAAAGTGCTATAAACAGGCTGAATGAAACTTTGTTAATGCGGGCTTAGCTTTAATCTCGGCACTGTATCAACTTATCAAGTTTTTTGTCGCGCACTGAGTCTAAATTTACTACTTCCGTCTATCTCTATAATCGGATTTAAAAGCATAAAATAAGAGAAGGGTAAAGCTCTTTTATCTATCTAAAGGCGAGAGTTAATGTTTTAAAGGCTGGCTAGATTTTACACGATAAAGTTTTTTGTACATAATATGCCATATATATGTATGTAAAACTGTTTTGATTCCAGGTTTGTCTTGTCTTTGTTCAATGCTACTAAAGCTGTTAGGTTTTAAAAAGGATTTTTCAAACTATTCCAAATTATCCCAAAAAAATCTAATTTTTGTGTTATTAAGTAGGACTGGTAACAAATTTTTAAAGAAATGTGCACAGCACAGAGAAAAGCAGACCTGTGCACCGTCTGGAAATGTCCCCGCCATAATATTATTGGCTATGCCCCCCTCCGTTTTATTGTCCCCCCTGCCACACATGAGCATAGACCGGCAAGCTAGGGGGTGGCTACCCCGGGTAAATGGCCTTTTGAAAGCTAAGAGGGGGTTCGTACCATACATGGGCAAGTTGGTCCGCAGTGGGGGGGGGGTTAAACCCCAAATTAGGGGGGGGGTTAAAATCCGAGAAACGCAAAATACCCATATCGTTTTTTTTCTGGAGTGCATTTTACCCATATCGTTTTTTTTTGATTTTGAAGGAAAAATACGTAAAAAACGCTAATTTTAGGTCAAAAAGCCCTTTTTATAGCATTTTTGAGCTTTTTATTGCTTAAAACATTCATTTTGACCTCAAAACTTAAGTTTGGAGGCAGTTAGAAGTCATTTTAAAGACATTTTTTTTTCTTCATTTTTCCAAAATTGGGGGGTTAACTTTTTCTCCCCCCCCCCCCCCCACTTCTGAGTGGGGGGGAGTTAAACCCCCCTTCTCAGAATTTGGGGGGGGGGTTAACCCCCCCCCAACCCCCCCCCCCCCCTGCCCATGTATGGTTCGTACCCCCTTAGCTTTTTAGGGGGAGGGTCGACCCGGGGTAGACCAGTTTGAATTCCAGAGGGGGGTCAGAAAGGGTCCGGTTTCCAAACAAAGTCACATTAAATCATTTTTTTTAGTTCAGAACTAATATAGGATTTTATATGCTAAAATTGGCTATTTATGTATAAAAAGAGTAGGTACAAAAGTTTTTTTACTACAAAACCGTGTTTGTGACAGTAAATTTTGACCTAAATTCATACCAAAAATTTGGCTCGGAAGGGGGGGAGGGGGTCGATTTAAAATTCCAGAGGGGAGTAGGCAGTAGGGTATCAAAATTTAAAAAAATTTGAGTAGAGGGAGGGGCCCCCTGGTTTTTTTTCTAGGAGGGGGTCCGAAATTTTGAAGCTAAAGGGGGGGGGGTGGACGTGGACCCCACCCTACCCCCTATGGTCATGTATGCCCCCTGCCCAAAAATAAAGAAGTCCCTGAAAATTACGGCGCTATTTTTGACCTTATATGACGCCATCATCGCAAATTTTTTGCAGTTTTTAGCCTATTTTAATGCTTTTTAAGCAATTTTAGACATATTAGGTAGGATTATTCAATAAAACAAATAAACAACATTTCGTTTGAAACACGTGAAATTTTTTGGTTCTTTTTTAAAAAATTGGTCTTAAATTTTAAATTTATGGTTTCAAAACTTAATTTTAACCCTTAAAAGTGGCTTAAAACATATTTTTTTATATTTCTTTTATTTTAAGACGCGTTTAAAGTTATAAAATTAATTAATAAACACTATACATACCACGGTAACCTAAATATTATAAGAATTCTAAACAGGCTATTTTCTTTTTTAAAGCCATAAATTGGTTAAAAACAATTATATAACAACTGACCAAAGCAAGCAAGCGTGGGAAAAATTTTAGAATTTTTTCTTTTGAAACTTAGAATTTTGCTTTTTTTAATGTTCAATTAAATGCTTCTAAAAAACCCGCCTCTATACCGAAAAATTCAGCCGCCATGCTATGACCTATATAAAAATATAGGCCTCATTGGCGTCGAAAATCTGGACCATAATGGTATATATCTTAAAAAGTCCTGGAGACGTGTGAGCTTTACAAAATTTGATTCTTTAATTTTAAATGGGGCCTGTTGTGATAACAGAAACATTTTAAAATGTTTTTTGTAACAAATGACGATATAATAGACCGCCATAACAAACAGAAAAGACTGATTTAAAAAAAGGAAAAAAAACTTTGATCGGAGGACAACAGTTGAGCTGGTTGCGTGGTGCGAAAACAAAGGTTTTAACCAACCGGGCTGGTGGAATGGGATTCGTTTCCTCGGCGAATTTCAATTTTCATGTTGGGAAACGGAACGGGGGATTTATTGAGCTTCCCGGAGAGGTATATAGGCGCGCTTTAAAAAGTTTTTAAAACAGAGACAAACTGTTGTTTTGATAGATTTAGCCAATTTTCAACCATCAATCCCGATTTCCCAACTCCGATCTGTTTTATTTTAACGTCATTCTTATGAGATATGCGCTCTGGAAGTGTGTTATATATTATCTCTCTTGACAATCTGATATTCAGCCAGCTGAAAAAACTTTGAGTAGATTTGGATTTGGAAGGTGCTAAAGCCATCCTTTTTACTTTGGTGATATTTATTTGATTATTACACGCTTTTTTAAACACTTTAACACGTTGTTTTAACAGTGCCGCAAACAAGTTATACACATACATGAGCATGGACCGGCAAGCTAGGGGGGTGACTACCCCGGGTAAATGGCCTTTTGACAGCTAGGAGGGGGGTCCAGAGGGGTCCGTTTTGTACCCGCACTAGCTTTTTAGGGGGGGGGGTCGACCCGGGGTAGACCAGTTTGAAATCCAGAGGGGGTCAGAGGGCGTCCGATTTCCTAACAAAGTCACATTATATAATTTATTTAAGTTTTTTAGCACTAAAATAAAATTTTATATTCTAAAATAGGCTATTTATGTATAAAAAGAGTACAAAAGTACTGTTTTTTACTACAAAATTGTGTTTATGACTGTAAATTTTGACCTAAATTCATACCCAAAATTTGGCTGGGAAAGGGTGGGGGAGGGGGTCAATTTGGAATTCCAGAGGGGGGTAGGGCGTCAAAATCTAAAAATTTTGGGGGAAGAGGAGGCCCTAATTTTTTCTAGGGGGTCCAAAATTTTGAGGCTAAGGGGGGGACCCCACCCTACCCCCCTATGCTCATGTATATATATATATACCTACTGCGGATATCGAGATCCCTCTCATATCATAGGTCATAGCCATTGATCGGCTCCCGGATTTAGGGGGTATCTGGTTAGGCACATACATGGGCACGGGGAGGGGGTTGGGGGGGTAGGTTAACCACCCCCAAATTCTAAGAAGTGAGGTTTCACCCTCCCCCCACTCAGAAGTGGGGAGGGGAGAAAAGGTTAACCCCCCCAATTTTGGAAAAATGATGAAAAAAAATGTCTTTAAAATGACTTCTAACTACCTTCAAATTAAAGTTTTGAGGTCAACATTGAACGTTTTAAACAATAAAAAGCTCAAAAATGCAATAAAAAGGGGTTTTAGACCTAAAATTAGCGTGTTTTACCTATTTTTTCTTTAAAATTCAAAAACGATATGGGTAAAATGCACTCCAGAAAAAAAACGATATGGGTATTTTGCGTTTCTCGGATTTTTTTAACCCCCACCCCTAATTTGGGGTTTAACTCTCCCACTCCGGACCAACTTGTCCATGTATGGTTAGGCAGCATATCGGTTCCTGACAGGCAGCCGAATTTTTGTTTTCTGCACGTATCACCAAAAACTCATTTTTAACCGTTTTGGTACTCATTTGGTTGTTTGTTACCTCCAAATTTTAGGGGATTTTTAGGAGAATATAAACCCTCGAAACTTTCACCCCTTCCCCACCTATGCTCATACCACAAAACATACGAGATACCGTTTAAATTTGGCGACTAAGACGAGATATAATTATATACTCCTCCAAACGGAAAAGTTGGTTGAGGTTTTTTTTTATTTCCGGTACTTCGGATAGCGTCATATTTTTAAGGAATTATCATTCGTTTGGAGGTTCAAAAAGGGTTTTTTTCTGGCTTAAATTAAAAAAAAACAAACGGGAACTCAGATTGAGCTACGACCAAAGATAAATAAGTGTCTCTTTTTGTTTGTCAGAAAAACATTCTTTAAGTTTTTCGGTATTGTTAATTTTATTGTGTTCGCCGTTCATAACGTCCGGGTTGTCAGTTTTTAAGCAGGGAATGTTTTAATTTTTTTTAATCATTATAGTATACGATTCTTTGCATACATGGGCAAGTTGGTCCGGAGTGGGGGGTTAAACCCCAAATTAGGGGGGTGTTAAAATCCGAAAAACGCAAAATACCCATATCGTTTTTTTTTCTGGAGTGCATTTTACCCATATCGTTTTTCGATTTTTTAAGAAAAAATAGGTAAAACACGCTAATTTTAGGTCAAAAAGTGTTTTTATTGCATTTTTGAGCTTTTTATTGCTTAAAACATTCATTTTGACCTTAAAACTTAAGTTTGGAGGCAGTAAGAGGTCATTTTAAAGACATTTTTTTCTTCATTTTTCCAAAATTGGGGGGGGTAACCTTTTCTCCCCCCCACTTCTGAGTGGGAGGGGGTTTAAACCCCCCTTCTCAGAATTTGGGGGGGTTAACGTTGTTAACCCCCCAACCCCCCCCCCCCCTCGTGCCCATGTATTATTCATTGCCGTGATGTGCTGTTGTTTCAGGGACGTAGCCAGGGGGGGGGGCGGGGGGGGGGCCCCCCCCCCCCCCCCCGAAACGGTCGGACAGGAGGAAAAATAAGGATAGTGGTTGGGCGGGGGGGGGGGCGGCCGATTCCCCCCCCCCCTCCTCGAAATGTTCGCCAAATAGTAAAATTTGGGGGTTTTCAGAGGCTAAAAATTCAAAATTTTCTAGCGCCTCGCTAATCGCTCGGCGCCAAACTTTAAAATAATTTTAGTACCCCAATGGACCCCCAAAACCAAAAATTTGTTCCGCTTCGCTTTGCTCAGCGGTCACTTTCTATAGTATACATACATATATACCTCGTTATTTATGTTGCCTGATGCTAATGTTATTTCAAAGTTAGTACAATAATTTTTATAAGTAATAAGTACTACACAGAAAGAAAAACAAACAATCATATTGTTTGATTTATGTACCTCCTCCCTCCTAAATTTTCCTGCCGCCTATAGCATTGGCTCGGATTTTTTCATATAGGTAGGTACCCTAGAAAACATGGAGCCGAGATGCTGCTCATGTGCTTTGGTTTACAATGTGGGTTTAGCCAAGGGGTCTGAAACTAACGTCTCTAAATTCCTTTTTTGTAAAATCCAGGCTCTGCCAATATGTGCTTATGTAATTTTTAACTAAGAAAACATGTTTTTACCGCTAAAAACATTAGATAATACGTTATTAGGCCAAAAACAGTGTATTATACAGCTTTATCTACGTTTATCCTTGCTTTTTTAACGTTTTCAAAAATTAGGGGGGGGCTCCGCCCCCCCCCAAAATTTTGGGGGGGGGGGGGGGGGTGCCCTCCCCCCGAAATTTTTTTTTGTACTAAAATCCGCCCCCCCCCCCAAATGAAACTCTGGCTACGTCCCTGTGTTGTTTTTGTTACTTTTTCTTTTATGAGTTTAACCATATAGATTAGATCATTCCAACAGGTTTTTTATTTGGTGTGTATTTTCGTTTCTTAATACAATACACTCAATATTTGCAATCAATTCAATTGTGACATCTCCTATAGTCTGGTAAAAGAAACCCTAATTTTGGGTTAAAAAAACATTTTTTACTACAAAATTGTGGGGTTTTTTTTTCTGAAAACACGCATGTTTTAGACTTCAAAACTTATTTGCAAGCGAATTGATGAAGGCCATTTTAAAAAAAATTTTATTTTTTATTTTTTTTTTAAATTGGGATTTCCGGAGTAAAAGGAATCAAGTATAAAAATTAAATCCCCTCCCCAAGATTCTTTTTGGTGAGGGTGGGGGAGGAAGGGCGAAAGTTTTAGATTGATTTCTAAACCATTTTGACTCACCATTTTTTGAACTAACAAAATAGCTAACAGAAACAGGCTAAACAAACTTTGTAAAATGTCTAAAGTAAGGTTTGGTTCAGTTTTGCACTAGATATAATTGGAAAACAAATTTCAATATTATGGGTTTTTTAACCAGTGTAAATCTTTTTGAAACGATGAAATGAAACTATCGTCATTCCTATACTTTACGATTTCTTGTATATATTTGTATCATCCAAATTTAATGCATAGTATAATATAATGCTGTGTGGGAGTGAGGGAGGTAGGCTTTCACCCCTTCCGTCAGCTCAGAAACGACTCTTTTCGCGTCTTCGGATTCGGACCCTCTCCGGATCTCACTCTTTGTCTGGGCACGTTCTTTCACACGTTCCTCCGGCACCGAGTTTTTTGTTCGGTTCCGTGAAGGAAAATAACGCATTTCCAGATGATTTGGGAATTGGAGAATAGGCAGAGATTTTTAAACGTAATATTGTCCACGTGTACGTGTTATCTAGCCCGCTTGTACGATTACGATTTGAAATTTACAGGTACAAGGGATTTCCACTGTTGTTTCTTTGTTTTCGGGCGACGGGGTATAGGTGGGTTGGCGCGTTTTGGCAACATCCAATAACCGCGAAGAATTTTACGGCCGGGCTTGAATTCGCAAGGGTAAAAGGGCGAAGAGGGCCCCATAAACGCGGAGTAATCCATCCCTCGCAGTTTAGGGTCTCCTCCTTCAATCCTGCACGCTGGGTTTTGACCGCTTGTAAACTGGATGGAAGGAAGGAATAATATTATGGTGTGTTTTACTCACTGTAGTTCAGTTGAGTCATCACCGCTCGTGTAAAAACACCTCCGTTAAGAAGACAAAATAGGAGATTTTGATAGAGAGATTGTAAATTTCGCGAGAAATCTATTTATTCGGTTCAGTAAGGGTGCCATTGTTCCTTGCAAGCGGGTTGAAAAGACGGTAAAATCTGAATTGAATCTGTATCCATACGCTTTAAAATTCTTGTATAAGCGTTTCGGAGTTTTATTATAACCGAGGATTAACCTGAGGAATGTTAATTAGCACCTCCTGTCTTCAAACCTCGCCGCCTGAGAAAAAAATTCGGGTAATTCTTCTGTTTAATTTGGTTTATTATGATTTGAAAACAGTGTGCGAGATATGTAATCGCAGAATGTTAGGCAGGTACTAAAGATTTATTTTGTTTTGAAAGGAAACTTTTGAGTAATGCTGGAATGAATATTTTGAGACCATGTAATTATTTTGTTAATTTTTATAGATTATTTATTGACTCATGCGGCGATTGATCTTGTTTTTGTAGTAAGGTATCTTTTTTTTTCTTTTAAAGCCATACGATTTAACCAAAAGAATATTTTTATAGATTATTTATTGACTCATGCGGCGATTGATATTGTTTTTGTAGAAAGGTTAAGGTATCTTTTTTTTCTTTTAAAGCCATATGATTTAACCAAAAGAATTGCTACCTAGATATTGTCCATTGCATTGCATGCTAATTTAGGCCTCAAGTGCTTTTCCACTATGCGAAAATTAATATATATGGTAAATAAATTGATTATTGAAAATGTTTTGTCCACGGTAAAAAATAATTGTAACGGACAGTAGCAAACGGCAGATTTTCTGCAAACAACTCAAGAGTTTTTAGATAATTGCTAAATTTAGGGAAAATGGTGTGTTTCTGATAAATGTATAATTTTTTTTTACCTAAGATAAGTACTTTTACAAAATTTTGAAAATTTAACGGGCTGTCAAAAAGTTTTTGTGATATGATATTTTTTATATACTCTCAACTTACATTTATAATTATGTCCGTTTGCCTCTATTTCTTTAATCCTTTATGCTATCTAACTATCATATTATTATTTAGTTAATCTTAGTTCACAAATCGGTTGTTTTGGTTATTTCCTTTTCAATATTATTATTATATATTATTCTCATACAAAAATGTAAAACTCACATCTGCTCCCTAAAATCCCCTGATAGGGGTGGGGCCTTTGACTAAAATTCTACATCAACAACAGTGCTGATATAGGGTATTAGGCGGCAATATGAAATATCCATCGCCGGCCCGCTTCAGCTATAAAAAAAATATTAGATTCAAAACCGGTCATTACTTTTTGGTCGTTTTCTATCCAGTCCTTGTAATCATCATCATCACGAAGGTTTTTTTATATAAAATATTGAGGGTCATACATGAACACGGTCACCCAAGCTAGGAAATGACATTTGAAAATCTAGGGGGTGGGCGTCGAACCCCCCTAACTTTCTAGGGGGGCGTCGAACCCCCCTAGCTTTCTAGGGGGGGGGTCGACCCGGGGTAGAAGATTTTGAAACCTAGAGGGGGGTCAGGTGGGGTCTAGTGTCCGAAGCAAAAAATGGCTAGAAATAAAAGTGAGTTAGGTTTAATAATAGTTTTTTTATGAGATAATACTACATTTTATTGAATAAAAAAGGGTATAAAAAGGGTATAAAAACATGAATTTGTAGTAAAAATTCAAGTTTTTGGAAGGAAATTTAGTATAAAAAAAGTACTTAAAATTTTCTCGAGAGGGGAGAGGCGGGGGTCAGATTTCAAAATCTAGAGGGGGTCAGAGGTAAAAAATTCGAAAATTTGGGGGAAGGGGGGGGCTGGATTTTTTTCTAGGTGGGGGCCCAAAATTTCGAAGCTAGAGGGGAGTGGACCTCACCCTACCTCCCCTTGTTCATCTATGTATATCAGGGACGTAGCCAGGGGGGGGGGGGGGGGGGGGCGGCCGCCCCCCCCCCCCCCCGAAACGGTCGGACAGGAGGAAAAATAAGGATAGTGGTTGGGCGGGGGGGGGGGGGGGCACCCCCCCCCCCCCCAAATGGTCGCCAGATAGTAAAATTTGGGGGTATTTAGAGGATAAAAATTCAAAATTTTCTAGCGCCTCGCTAATCGCTCGGCGCCAAACTTTAAAACAATTTTAGTACCCCAATGGACCCCCAAAAAGCAAAAATTTGTTCCGCTTCGCTTCGCTCAGCGGTCACTTTTTATAGTATACATACATATATATCTCGTTATTTATGTTGCCTGATGCTAATGTTATTTCAAAGTTAGTACAATAATTTTTATAAGTAATAAGTACTACACAGAAAGCAAAACAAACAATCATATTGGTTGCTTTATGTACCTCCCCTCCCCCCTCCTAAATTTTCCTGCCGCCTATAGCATTGGCTCGGATTTTTTTCATATAGGTAGATACCCTAGAAAACATGGAGCCGAGATGCTGCTCATGTGCTTTGGTTTACAATGTGGGTTTAGCCAAGCGGTCTGAAACTAACGTCTCTAAATTCCTTTTTTGTAAAATCCAGGCTCTCCCAATGTGTGCTTATGTAATTTTTAACTAAGAAAACATGTTTTTACCGCTAAAAACATTAGATAATAGGTTATTAGGCCAAAAACAGTGTATTATACAGCTTTATCTACGTTTATCCCTGCTTTTTTAACGTTTTCAAAAATTAAGGGGGGGGGGCTCCGCCCCCCCCCCTCCCAAAATTTCGGGGGGGGGGGGCCCGAAATTTTTTTTTGTACTACAATCCGCCCCCCCCAAAATGAAACTCTGGCTACGTCCCTGATGTATATGATATATATTATAAGAATATAATAATAATTATAATTCGTTTTTTTTATTTAGTTGACAAATTCCGTGGACACATCTCGGACCGGTATCATGTCGGCCACTTACCCGGGAGCGTCCACGGCTGCCGGGGACATCCCGCCCTCCCTCTACTACAACCCGATAGACGGTGCCGGGCCGGGCCAGGCCACCTCTGCCCTAGACCCCTCGGCCTGGATGCCCGGGGCCGGGGCGTACCTCCCCCCGCCTGGTCATCCGGCCGGGCTGGACCCCTACCACGGTATGGTGGTAGGGGTGGGGGGCGAGTACTCCCACCTCCACCAACAACAGCAGCAGATGGGAAATAGAGGGGGCGGACCCCCCGGCCTCCTACCGATCTCAACGGCGTCCCTGGGCGCGGGGCCGCCGCCCAGCTCCGCGTACATGCCGGGCGGAGCGTCGGCGTCGGACCAAACTGTGGTGGGGAAAGCGGTCGGGGCGGTGAGTGGTTTAGTTTGGTTTTTTTAGTTATCGATTATTTATAGCAGTGTATGGATTTTATTGGGGATAGTGTGTGTGTGTGTGTGTTTGTAATATGCCAATAATAGAGCGATTAACTGAACGCTTATTGGATGGGACACATAGGTGGGAAGACCCCGAAAATCCGGGAGGCTGCCCACCTATGGGGAAAGGGGCTTATCCATCACCCTCAAAAAATTTCGAACCTTTTTTAAAGTTGGAGAGTGGCTCGGACACCCCCAACACAACCCTAAAATTTTGGAGGTTCTACGTAGTACTAAAAAGTTAAAAACCCTAAAAATGATGTATATATACCCTAAAAATATTTTTTTGAAACACCCCGCTCCGAAATTTAGGAAGTCTGGTATAATAATACCGGAGGCTGCCTACGTATGTTTTTAAGTATGCACGTCTGTGCGTTGTAAACGCTTATTTTTAAGTCAATTATTGTATTTTTTATTTATTGTTGGTTTATTTTAGCTTTATAACGACCCAAGTCAATTATTGTATTTTTTATTTATTGTTGGTTTATTTTAGCTTTATAACGACCCGAGCAGTTCTCAGCCTTGGACGTCCGTTTCTTTACCCGTTCACAGCTCCCCGCATTACAACAACGTGCCCGCACCCTACAGTCTGGTAAGGAAATGCTTATTATTGTACACAAATGATAGCAAATAAAGCCATAATCGTTATTCACATCGAATAACCCATCAACACATTGACTATTAATCTTTTATATTTAATAGACTCTATTAAAAAAAGGGCCCTAAGAAAAAAAAATCACCCTAAGCCCACGCACACCATAGTTTGGTTAGATGTCGTTTGTTATTGCATAGCGTCACTCGCGAATAGAGCCGTAATCACCATTCGTGACGAATAACTCATCAAATTTTACGTTATTCCAGTTTTTATAAAGACTTTTTTCTGAATTGGGGCAAAGGAAATTCCATATTCGAAGTTTATGCTTACGAAATTTTATCTTTTTAGAATGAGTATTTTGGTCTTACATATCGTTTTCTAACAGTTTAACACTAAAACTAGCTTTATATTAAGTTATCTAAGCTCAAGATATATATATATATATTAAAATCACTCCTTGCACTGTTTTTTAAATCTTTTGTCAGTTGGCTTTTTTTGTTTATTTGTTGCGAACTAACATAAAATTATAAAACCAAGTAAACTTGTATAAAAATCCTCTTTCTTTAGCTATTGCATATCTCAAATTTACGAACTACTGTTGATTGTATGTTTTGGTGGTGGTTGGTGCATATTTTTTGGCTTTAATATTCTTTCT